>JAFEMH010006371.1:0-126357 GCA_022495995.1 Adenophora triphylla var. japonica | reverse complement strand
GAGTTGGCTAGTTTGGAGATGCTTTTGAGGTTGAGAATTGAGCCAATCTTTTTGTTTCCACATAGTCATGACATATCGAGATTAACTGAAGGAGAGTAGAGCAATGGGCATCTGATGAATCCTGAACTTCCAGGTTTAGACGGTAGAGGTTGCCTTTTACTGGATTCCTTGTTAGAATTGACTTGTTGTTGACATCTTTGACAGGTGCAGTGAGTTTTTGGAACATACAACATGATATCCCTTATCACAAATTTGACTAAGGCTTTAATCAAATTGTTATTGAGACCCTACGTAAGACACGTTGGTGAAAATGATGTCTTTAGTAACAAGGTTCACTGATCCTTTGACTTTGGCTTGAGGAGTTATCACCAAAAGTTACATTTGGACCATTTTTAGGGACATATTGTTGCAACCTAACTCCTTGTTGAAGGTCATGTGCATAACTGCCGCATCCTTTGTAATATGATACCATATTCCTTTCCTAGGTTCCTACAAAACAGAAAAATAAATTTATGGTACCCTTTATTCTTTTGGGTCTAAAGGATTAGAATTTCTTTGGTACCCTGGCTTTGTTCATTGCCCTCTTTTCAAAGTACTGGTTTAGGGCATTATAATATCCCATGATTTGCAACATATAGGGAGTAGGAGCAATAGGTTGGGATTGGTTAGGAAACTGGTTGGGAGAAAAGAATTGGTTTTGGTTGTGAAACTGAGTATGGTTTTGGGAGCTGTTTGAGTGAGATGATCTAGGGGAAGTATTTTGACTGGCATGACTTCTTCCATTTGAGTATGGCCAGTTGGGTCTTTGTTGCTTGGAGTATGATTGATGGTTGTAGAATCTTTGCTATCTGGGAGATCTCTGATGTCCATCATGTCTTGGTTGTCTAGGAAATCTTGGCTATCTAGGAGATCTTTGCTGTCCAGTGGTCTTGTACTGGTTTTTCTTTACTTGCTCCTTAGTTCCTTTCTTTTGCCAAATGCAATTGCCTTTGTTTGCTTGTTTTTCTTTACCTTTGGATTGACTTGGGCTAGCAATATGAGTTTCATCAGTGCAAGAGGGGCTAGCTTGAATTGTTTCATCATTGTGGCTGGAGCTAGCTTCATCCATTTTTCCCTTTTTCTTGAAATCTTCCTTGGTTTGAATAGGATAGACATTTTCTTGGGCTTTGACATAGTTCATGCTTTCAAGAACCATCTTGTCAATAGCCCTTTCATCAGTGAGAGGGGTATAGGTTTTCATAGTAGGATTATTGGCTCCAATCCCTGATTTGTCACCTGGGTGTCTTTGGTTGTAGCTAAAAAGAGTCAAGGCTTTTCCTGAATTGTTCCAGGACTCAAACTTCTTTCTAAGGGATTCATTTTCCTTTTCAAGGTTGATGTTTATTTGGTTGGTTTCCAGAAGTTTGGAATTCTTAGCTGTCAGCTCTTCATTAGCTTTTTCAAGCATAAGGTTTTGAACTTTCAGTCCTTGGTTGGCTCTTTCAAGGCTATCAATGGTTTTACTTTGGGATAGATTATCAGTGAGCAATGAAGCAAAGCTAGTTTGGTGTCTTTTTATTTGAATTAAAAGAGTACTAACTAATTGTTTAAATTCTTCATTATTTAAAGAGTTGAACTGAGGTACCTGCTTTAGTTCTTCAAAGAAGCCTAAGGCTTCAAGGTCTTCTTCATTGTCTGAATCTTCATCATCTCCAGCCATTAGGCATATCATTACTTCTTCTTCTTCACTTTCAGAATCACTGAAATCAAATTCCTCATCACTGAACTTAGATGAGTCAGCAATCAGCACTTGCTCTTTGTTCTTCTCATTCTTCTTCTTTGTGCAGTTGTAACAGCTACATCTTGAACTGTGAATGATCTCCTTGGAGTATGAGAACTTCTTAGCTGTCTGATTGTCTTTGGGTTTCCTTGGTTCAGGGCACTCAGATGAGTAGTGACCAAGCTTCTTACAGTTGAAGCATTCAACTTTCTTTTTATGGCTTTCTTGTTCAGAAGTAGATGGGCTATAGCTTTTCTCAAATGACTTTTTATGTGCTCTCAGGGTATTTCTGACAGCCATGGATATGAGACTTGGAAGGTCTCCTTGAGATAGGTTGTTTGAGGGTAGGCTAACTTTCTGAAGGGAATTGAGAACCATGGAATCAATGTCTTGTTGGGTGATGGGTTTATGAGTGGTTTCTTGGGCAGCTAAGGCAAGAGTTTGAGAGATGGAGGGAACTGGTTGGAGTTTTATCATTCCTTCTAGTTCATAAGCCTCAAGCTTTCCAAAGTATTGTTCAACAGTCATGATGCTCCATTCTGAACCTTCTCTTATTGGTAGGGCTACCTTCTCATATTCTTGAGGAAGGTTGGAGTATATTTTGAGACACAAATCTTGATTCTCAAAAGTTTTTCCATGATCAGCAATGGATCTGACCAAATCTTCAAACCTTGGTTTTGCAGCACTCACTTTTTCACCAGGGTAAAACTTGAAGTTGTCAAGTTGTCTAAGAAGGTTGTATAGGTTTTGTGTTCTAACACTGGTGTGTTTCTGGAATTTGGTATGTATAAGTTCCCATGCAGCCTTTGCAGTTGGCTCTTTGGCAATTTCTTGTGCTAGTGAGTCATTTACACTCTTTTGAAGTATGTTTTTGACTTTTAGATTAGCACTGACTAGTTGCCTTTCTGAATCTGTCCAGAATTCTGGTGATTTTATTTTGCTGGGCCCACCATTTGTATCTACAGAGACAGGGTATATGACTTCATTTTCAAGGGCATACCAGTTCCAGATGCTGTTTGCATCAAGGTAGGTTTTAATTTTTGATGTATATATTTCAAAAGATCCAAAGTCATCAATGTGTGGAATGTCTTTCTCATTATTTCTCCTTGGTTGAGGCATGGTGGGTTGTAAATTGATCCTTCACAAGTTGTTAGACTTTTGTAGGTGAAGATAAGCTTTGATACCAATTGAAAGGTCCTGTTTGATTAATCAGTTAAAAGGTTAGGCAGTTAAGTTTGGACAGCTGAGGTGAAATCTTAGTTGTCAGATACTAACTGATTTAAAAGACAAGAGTGTAATGTGCAGCGGAATAAATAGTGTTGAAATAATGTAAAGACAAGTGAATAGAGTATGTGTGTGTGGATGTGTGTGTGTGTTGTGTGATAATACCAATTGAACACAAGAATTTTAAGGTGGTTCAGAGTTCACTCCTCCAACGTCCACCCTCACTGTCAACCTTGACAAGTGAGATCAATCCACTTAAATCTAGTTCCCTTTAAGATTTACAAAGGATTGGTTAGGCAAGTTCCTTGAACTTCCTCTTCCTAATAAGTACAGTCTATTAGGGATTTTGCTTGTTACGAAGTAAAATACAATACCACTTAAAGTCAGTCTTAAGTGATTTACAACTTTAGTTTATACACCTGAATTCAGTTACAAGTGTCTCAGATTGTTTTGAATGTTGGTTGCAGGGTTTGCAGGTGTGGAAGGTTGAAGTTGTTGGGTTTCGAGGGTCCATGCGCAGCGGAATAATGCAAATTAACTCGAAAACTCGGAGCCTTAGGATCCGTTCTAGATGATTAATTAAGAAGAGTGATTTAGAATTACCAACCTTGTGTGTTTTTGTCGTTGATAAACGCGTTCCAACTCCAGATTGAAGAACTAGCGATTCTTCGATGAACGATTCTTGAATCACGAACGATAGATCTTGATTAGCGAAGATCCTCTATGTGTATCCACGCGTTAAACGAACCCTAGAACAATTCTAGGTGGATTGCTAGATCCTTGATTGAAACTCTTTTCAATCGATGAAGAATAATGGAATTGCATGGTGTTTCGATTCTCAATTCTCAATTGGAATCACTCTCTTTTGTGTTTCTCTAAACCCAAAACGTGAGTATAACTGCTAGGGCAACTAAGGGTTTGTAATTATACGTTATAAATATTTTCCCCTCGCGAAAACCCTAATTTTAAGTCAATTACGTATCAGTCCAGCGCCGACGGGACGACTCGTCCCCCAGGGGACGAGTCATCCCCTTGCACCAAGCTTCTGATACAGGAGTCCCCCTTAAGGGGAATAGTTGGTTCTGGCCTGGGGAAGAGTCGTCCCCTGAGTACAGAAATTTCATATTCTTCATTTTTGACAATTCGTTCGATGCGTGTGACCCCATAGGACTATATTATGTTGGCAATGAGTTCGATCACATCGATCCTCATAAGACATGAGCAGACTCTAGCAAGCCATCATGTCTACCCAAATAATATAACATTAAGTTCGAAATAGCAACGACCTGGGGTGAAAAACATAATCACATTGTCACACGATCACTACAAGAAAACTGACAGATACCGACGGAAATTAGTAACATGTGAAAAACATAATCACATGTCTACCCAAATAATATAACATTAAGTTCGATCACATCGTTCCTACATTAAACATATCACAATCACATTGTCACACGATCACTACAAGAAAACTGACAGATACCGACGGAAATTAGTGACGGAAATAAATCCGTCACTAATACCGACAGATTAGCGACGAAATAGCAACGACCTGGGGTGAAAAACAAAAAACAAAATTAGGACAAGATTAACGATGGATTTAGTGACAGATATGCCGACGGATTCCATTTCGTCTCTAATCCGTTACCATTTTGGAGCCAAAAATTTGCGCACTTTTTTACCGACGAATTTGTGACGGAATGGCGACGGATATTTTTACTGACGGATTTGAGTCGTTGCTAAATTATTTAAAACAAATATTAAATTTATATTTTAGGTTAGCAACGGATTAGTGACGGATTTAATTACCGACGGATTAAAATTCGTCGGTAAATTAATTACATATTATTACCGACGGATTTGAGTCGTTGCTAAATTATTTAAAATAAACATTAAATTTATATTTTAGGTTAGTGACGGATTAGTGACGGAATTAATTACCGACGGATTAAAATCCGTCGGTAAATTATTTAAAATAATTATTAAATTTATATTTTAGGTTAGCGACGGATTAGTGACGGATTAGATTACCGACGGATTAAAATCCGTCGGTAAATCAATTACATATTATTACCGACGAATTTGAGTCGTTGCTAAATTATTTAAAATAATTATTAAATTTATATTTTAGGTTAGCGACGGATTAGTGACAGATTTGATTATCGACGGATTAAAATCCGTCGGTAAATCAATTACATATTATTACTGACGGATTTGAGTCTTTGCTAAATTATTTAAAATAATTATTAAATTTATATTTTAGGTTAGCGACGGATTAGTGACGGATTTAATTACCGACGGATTATAATCTGTCGGTAAATTAATTACATATTATTATCGACGGATTTCAGTCGTTGCTAAATTATTCAAAATAATTATTAAATTTAAATTTTAGGTTAGCGACGGATTAGTGACGGATTTTTTATATAAAAAAAGTTAAGAATTTTTTAATAAATAAAAGTATATAACAGAAGAGGGACGGACAATAACATATAAACTTTTTTAATTTTTAATATTTTTTTTTTGGATAAATAAAATTATTTGAGATGTTGGTTAGTAGTGGATTTTTTTACAAATAAAAAAACTATACATTTATAAATAAAAAATTAAAGAATTTTACCCGTCCCTGATTTCTTTATTATGCTTTCATTTGTTTATTTTTTATCTAACTTTTTTATATAACTTTTTTTAAAAAAACTTTAATACTAAAAAATGTCCAATATATTTATTTATATTCATAAAAAATTAAAAAAACTATACACTTATAAATAAAAATTAAAGAATTTTACCTGTCCCTGATTTCTTTATTTTACTTTCATTTGTTTATTAATTTTCTAACTTTTTTATATAACTTTTTGAAAAAAACTTCAATACTAAAAAATGTCCAAAATATTTATTTCTATTCATAAAAAATAAAAAAAAATATACATTTATAAATAAAAATTAAAAATTTTTACCCGTCCCTGACTTCTTTATTATACTTTCATTTGTTTATTTTTTTCTAACTTTTTTTATATAACTTTTTGAAAAAAACTTCAATACTTAAAAACGTCCAAAATATTATTTATATTCATAAAAAATAAAAAAACAAAAATTTAGGGTATAGGGTATAGTATATAGTGTATATGGTATAGTATATAGTGTGTAGGATATAGGGTATAGTGTATAAGATATAGGGTATAGGGTATAAGGTATAGGGTATAGAGTATAGGGTATAGGGTATAGGGTATATAGTATAGGGTATAGAATATAGGGTATATGGTATATGGTATAGGATATAGGGTATAAGATATAGGGTATAGGGTATAACATATAGGGTATAGGGTATAGGGGATAGGGTATACCCTATACCCTATAGGGTATATGGTATACCCTATACCCTATAGGGTATACCCTATACCCTATAGGGTATACCCTATATCCTATACCCTATACCCTATACCTTATACCCTATAGGATATAGGGTATAGGGTATAGAGTATAGGGTATAGGGTATACCCTATAGAGTATAGGGTATATCGGGTATAGGGTATACCCTATAGGGTATAAGGTATAGGGTATAGGGTATAGGATATAGGGTATACCCTATAGGGTATAGGGTATACCCTATAGGGTATAGGGTATACCCTATAGAGTATAGGGTATACCTGATACCCTATAAGGTATAGGGTATAGGATATAGGGTATACCCTATATCCTATACCCTATACCCTATACCTTATACCCTATAGGGTATAGGGTATACCCTATACCCTATACCCTATCGGGTTTAGGGTATACCCTATAGGGTATAAGGTATACCCTATACCCTATACTCTATATCCTATACCTTATACCCTATACCCTATAGGGTATACCCTATACCCTATACCCTATAGGGTATACCCTATACCCTATACCACATAGGGTATACCCTATATCCTATAGGGTATAAGGTATAGGGTATAGGACATAGGGTATACCCTATAGGGTATACACTGTATAAGGTATATGATAGAGTATAGGGTATAGGATATAGGGTATAGCGTATATGGTATAGGATATATGGTATAAAATATCGGGTATAGAGTATAGGGTATAGGGTATTTGGTATACCATATAGGGTATAGGGTATAGGGTATACCCTATACCCTATATCATATACCATATACCCTATACTCTATATAGGGTATAGGGTTTAGGGTTTTGGGTATAGGGTATAGAGTATAGGGTTTAGGGTATATGAGATTTAGGATTTAGGGTATATGCGAGGTTTAGGGTTTAGGGTATGAGGGTATATGAGGTTTAGGGTATGAGGTATATTAATAAGAATTATTAATATTTTAAAAGTATAATTATTTTTTTTTAAAATTTATTTTTGAACTGAGATAAATATTTTAGACTTTTTTTGGTAAGAAAGTTTTTTAAAAAAATTATAAAAAATAAGTTAGAAATTAACTAAATAAATGAGGGACAGACAATATCCTTCACTCTGAGTATTTTTTATATTATTTTTTTTTTGAATAAAGATAAATGTTTTAGAATTTTTTTAGTAAGAAAGATTTTTTTCAAAAAAAATTAGTTTAAGAAAATTATTTAAAAAAATTGATATTAGACATACCACTTTAATTAAAATTTTGGGTAAATCAAATAAAAGCATGTAAATATTTTAGATAACTTTTTGTAAATTTCAGTAATAAAAAAAGTCTAAAATATTTTTTCCTAGTCAATAAAAAATAATAAAAATTACTTATTATTATTAGTACTATTATTAATATTATTACTGTTTATATAATTAATATTAATATTAATTAATTAATCAAATATATAATTAATAATTCATTAATAAATATTATTGATAATAAATATTATTATTATTGATATTACGCATAATATTATTTTATAGTTTAAATTATTATTATTATTATTAATTATTTTTATTAATTATTATAATCATGAAGAAATACAAATATTCACATGGATTATTATCCAAGCAACATCTTCACCATTAAATGCATCACATCCAATGGTACAAATTCATCCCATAAAAACAAAAACACACTTTCATTTGATTGGCCCTTTAATATTCATATGGATTATCAATAAATCAATCTATACCATTAACCCCACTCAAATCCAATGGTCCTAATTCATCATTATATATATATATTTCTTTTAATATTATATACTCCTCACACACACACACACTCTCACACACACACACACTTTCTCTCTCTACTCCATCTCTCCCTTTTCGTCTCCCTCCCTCAGATCTGGCGACGGCAACTTGAGCGCCGGTCATGGACGTATCGGAAAGCACAGGAAGCATCCCGGAGGTCGTGGTAACGCCGGAGGTATGCACCACCATCCAATCGTCAACGTCGACAAGATGTGGTCAATGATCCCGCAGGAAGCCAAGGATAACGCCACCGCCGAGGGACGAAGCAGTAGAGATCGAAGGTGTTCGATAGAGGACAGGACGATTCAATTTCCGGTTGTCATCCTGCAATGCGGCAAGAATGCCGGACCTCTCCTGATGCCGGAAAGACTGGCGGTGAGGGTTTTGTCTGATCCTAACAGCGTCTGAAGCGGAATTAGGTTGATGTTTCGGCTCGGTGAAATCGCCGGTCCAGAAGACGTCATCTTCGTTGAGCTCGTCGCCGTCGACGGAGGATCCGCCGGACATAACACCGGTTGATAGAGGAGAGAAGACGTTGAGGAAGTGGTCGGAGGACGGTGTCCGTCGGTGACGGTAGCTAGCAACGCCGTTTGTTTCCATCGACAGAGATTACAACACGACTCACTCAAGATTGTTGGCCGGAAAACTCAACTGAGGTGTATTCAGGATTATTTTTTAAGGGCATTTTTGGTCTTTGAATTTATTTTAATCATGTTTGTGGTGTATTCAGGGTGTAAAGGACAGAAGAAAAGAGGTAAAAGTTATAAAAGAAAGAGAAGGAGAGGAGTTCTTCGTATTCAGGATTCTGGGACAAAATGGCCATGATAGGTGGTGGGGAATTATCTCAATATTTTTAAATAAGTTGTTATTTGTTAATCGGTCGCTGTAAATTTGAAGTGAATGATGGTTTTCCGAGCTGTATGACATTCACAAATGAAAAGGATGCATATGTATTGTGTATCAAATGGTGGTGGTTTTGATCGGATACAGAAGATAGCTTGGGCTGGAGCTTTGGGTTATGGAAATTTTGTGTAGGGATTTGTGAGATTGAACTTAGTTTAAGGTTGGAATGTTATAAGTAGTTTAGGAGTAAATTGTTACTCCACACATTCACTTAGTTTAAGGTTGGGATGTTATAAGAATTTAGATAAACATTTGTGAAAATACAAGGCAGTGTAGTACACTGAAGAATTGATGCATGCATGGAAAATTTATGGCTTCTTATTCTTTCAAAATTTTTGGTTGTTTTATGGCTGAACATTGCTTACTGCTAAGTAGTTTAGGAGTAAATTGTTACTCCACACATTCTAAAATAAGTGGGTTGTTTTTTTTTCTTTGCCATAAAAGGTTTACATTTTTACCGTCTGTATTTATTCAAGGATTGATTTGAATATAAAAAAAGTTTAGTTACTGTTTTGAGAATAAAAAACGTTAAGGGACTAATTTGAGAATAAAAAAAGTTGAGGGATTTATTTGAGAATAAATATATATATATTTTTTAAAATATACTCCCTCCGTCCCGCTAATATTAGCACAAACACTGTTTGCGCGGGAATTAAGGAATATGATATTTTAATAAAATGTTGTGAGTGTAAAAGTATGAGTGGAGAGAGAATGAGTGGAGGGTGTAATAAATTATAATGGTGTTGTGAGTATTAAAATAATGTAGGAGAGAGAATGAGTGGGGTTGGGTGAATATTTTATTAATATAATGTTTCCTTTTTGGGAGTGTGCGGATATTAGCGGGACGCCCAAAAAGGAAAGTGTGCTAATATTAGCGGGACGGAGGGAGTATTAATATTAATATTAATATATATATATATATATATATATATATATATATATAATTTTTTTTTAATAAAAAATATCAAATTAGCGACGGAAATATCCGTCGGTAATTTGATATATCAAAAATAAAAAATATTGAAAAAAGAAAATTTAAAAAAATTAATAAAATTGGGAAAATTTGGAATAAATTTTAGCGACAGAATGATCCGTCGATAATCCGTCACTAAATTGGTCCAAAAAATAAAACGACAATTTAAATAGCGACGAAATGATCCGTCGATAATCCGTCACTAAAATGGTCCAAAAAAATAAAATGACCATTTAAATAATGACGGAATAATCCGTCAATAATCCATCACGAAAATGGTCCAAAAAATAAAACGACCGTTTAAATAGCGACGAAATTTTCCGTCGCTAATCCGTCGGCATAATGCTTTAAATTGGTCGTTTATTTTACCAAATTACCGACGAATTTTAAAACGTTAGCGACGGAAATTTTCGTCGCTAAATCTGATTGAGAACCGTCAGTAATCCGTCGAAAAATTTAGCAACGCACGTTTTAACATCGAATTTTTTACGTCTAAAATCCGTCACTAAATTAATTTAGTGACGAATTTTTGGCATTTAGTGACGGATTTGTTACGAAGCAAAATACAATACCACTTTAAGTCAGTCTTAAGTGATTTACAACTTTAGTTTATACACCTGAATTCAGTTACAAGTGTCTCAGATTGTTTTGAATGTTGGTTGCAGGGTTTGCAGGTGTGGAAGGTTGAAGTTGTTGGGTTTCGAGGGTCCATGCGCAGCGGAATAATGCAAATTAACTCGAAAACCCGGAACCTTAGGATCCGTTCTAGATGATTAATTAAGAAGAGTGATTTAGAATTACCAACCTTGTGTGTTTTTGTCGTTGATAAACACGTTCCAACTCCAGATTGAAGAACTAGCGATTCTTCGATGAACGATTCTTGAATCACGAACGATAGATCTTGATTAGCGAAGATCCTCTATGTGTATTCACGCGTTAAATGAACCCTAGAACAATTCTAGGTGGATTGCTAGATCCTTTGATTGAAACTCTTTTCAATCAATGAAGAATAATGGAATTGAATGGTGTTTCGATTCTCAATTCTCAATTGGAATCACTCTCTTTTGTGTTTCTCTAAACCCAAAACGTGAGTATGACTGCTAGGGCAACTAAGGGTTTGTATTTATACGTTATAAATATTTTCCCCTCGCGAAAACCCTAATTTTAAGTCAATTACGTATCAGTCCAGCGCCGACGGGACGACTCGTCCCCCAAGGGACGAGTCGTCCCCTTGCACCAAGCTTCTGATACAGGAGTCCCCCTTAAGGGGAATAGTTGGTTCTGGCCTGGGGACGAGTCGTCCCCTGAGTACAGAAATTCCATATTCTTCATTTTTGACAATTCGTTCGATGCGTGTGACCCCATAGGACTATATTATGTTGGCAATGAGTTCGATCACATCGATCCTCATAAGACATGAGCGGACTCTAGCAAGCCATCATGCCTACCCAAATAATATAACATTAAGTTCGATTTCCTATATAGAACATATCACAATCCCATTGTCACACGATGTTATATTGAACATAAGTCATGGTCCACGTCAACTCATATTGTTCAATGCTTTCTCGTTACCAAGTAATTTGATCAATCGAATGTATTAATCACATTAATTCATTCGGACATGGCCATGTACATCATCAATCTTACTTACGAGTGACCAAGCAAACATCTCTCTTTACGAGGGACAAATTTCCATCTTGACTTATCATTCTTCCCAACAAGAATCCTATCATGCCAATAATAGCCCTTATTGTTGTCCGGTTAAAGACAACGTTAAACTATATCAAACACAATATTCATCGAGTGGAAGACGATGATAATCTCAGGTCAAAGGATATCAATGATATGACTATATGAGATTTAATTATGACATTTGACCATGACATAAATCTCATAATGGGTCCCAGTACCTTGTTCTCTAACAAGTACCCATGAATTTAATGTGCATCTATATGCATATAATCATCACATGATTATCCATTAAACTTCATACTAGTGCTTCATAAGTACTAGGGACACGATTATTAAAGTAAACATGCAAACATATATAATAATCAAAGTAGCAATCTCTTATATAAATGAAAACTGACATTACATATAAGTCTATCTCTATAGGCCTAGGGCACTAACACCTACAGTCTCCCACTTGCACTAGGCCCAATCATTCATGTATCTTATACCCATGGACCTAACATGACCATCATGTTTATCTTGTGGCAAAGGCTTGGTGAGAGGGTCCGAAATGTTGTCATCTGTTGGTACCTTTGCATATCTTAACTTCTTCCCTTTCACAGATTTCTCGAATGAGGTGGAAACGTCTCAAAATGTGTTTGGATCGTTGATGTGACCTTGGTTCTTTTGCTTGCACAAATGACACCACAATTATCACAACAAAGTTCCATCGGATTAGTGATACTTGGAACAATTCCAAAACACTAATGAACTTTTGATCCAAACTGCCTCTTCTAGCTACATCATATGTTGCTAAAATTCGGCCTTAGTAGTAGAATCGGCTATGATTTTTCTGCTTGGAACTCTTCCAACAAAACCGCACCTCCAATAAGCATAAACACAAATCATAATTGCGATTTTAATTAACTTTGTCAGTTTGAAAGCTAGCATCCGTGTAACCTTTACAACAAGCTTAACTTCCAACCTTTCAAATACCAAGAACGCATCCTTAGTTCTTCTTAAGTACTTTAAGGATCGCCTTGACTGCCATCCAATGGTTCTCACTAGGATCAGATCGGTATCGACTCGTCATGCTTAAAGCATACGAGACGTCGGGTCTAGTACAAATCATGGCATACATGACAGATCCAAATGTCGGAGCATATGGAACTTCATTCATTCTCTTTTGCTCATCAGTTGTCATAGGACACTGAGTCTCGCTAAGAGTAACACCATGGCCCATTGACAAGTTACCTTTCTTAGAATCTTCTAAGAACCTTGTCAATGTGAGTATTTTGACTCAAACCAATTTATCCTTTTAGATCTATCTCTATAGATATTGTTGCCAAGGATGTAAGCGGCGTTACCCTTTCATTGAGAAACATTTCCTTGATCAAGACTTGACAGTCTGAAGTGCCGGAACATCGTTTCCAATGAGTAAGATATTATCTTTATACAACACTAGAAATAATACTATGCTCCCACTGAATCTCATGTTTACACAAGGTTCATCTTCATACTTGATGAAGTCAAACTCTTTGACCAATTCATCAAAATGAAGATTCCAATTCCTCGAAGCTTGCTTCAACCCATCTCGTGGATCTCTGCAACATGTATACTTTATTAGAATTTCTTGGATCGACAAACCTTCGGGTTGTGTACTGTACACATCCTTAAGAATCTTTCCATTTAGGAAAGTCATTTGTCATCCATTTGTCATATCACATAGTCATAATATGCGACTATGGCAATTGAAATTCTAACAGACTTCGGCATTGTAACGGGCAAAAAGGTTTCAACATAGTCAATACTATGAATTTGCCTAAATCCTTTTGCTACTATCCTTAGTCATGAAAGTATACACCTTCCATCCATGTCGGTCATGAAGACCTACTTGCACCCTTTAGTTTTTACACCTTCAGGTAGCTTAATCAAGTTTCAAACTTGATCATCAGACATGGATTGTAATTCGGACTCCATGGTTCCTAACCATTTATCCGAATTAGGAGTGGACATCGCCTCTAGATAGTAAGTAGGATCGTCATTCTCAATGACTTCCACTTTATTACTTTCCGATATGAGAAATCAACATTTCTCGGATTCGGATTGTAACATATCCAATCTACGATGGACTTGTGTAACTTGAACCGGTTCCACAATTCCTTGTGAACTTGGTTCCATCTCTACTCTTGGTTCCATGTTATTTTCAGGTTCTTGAACTCTTCAAGATCAATTTTACTCCCACTAGATCCTTTATTGAGAAACTGTTTCTCAAGAAACAAATCATATAGAGCAACAAACACTTTGTTCTCATTGCGGTTGTAAAACTAATATCCAAAATTAACCCTGTCAGATTTGGTGCTAACTTATGAGAGACAAGTCTCTTTACATAAGATTCGCAATCCCAAATCTTTATGAAAGACATTCTTTCATGCCACATCTCATGTGGGGACTTAGGAATCGATTTAGTAGGGACTCTCTTCAGTGTAACCGCATCATTTCTAATGCATACCCTCAAAAGGAAACATGAAGGTCAACTTGATATATCATCGAACGAACCATGTCCCACAAGATTCAATTCCTCCTCTCAGACACGCCATACAATGTGGCATTTCGGGTGGAGTCAACTATGAAACGATTTCACAGTTTTTAGATGATTATCAAACTCTTGGCTCAAATATTCATTACCTCGATTTAATCGAAATACTTAATAGTTTTACCAAGTTTATTTTGTACTTCATTTTGAAATATTCAAAATATCTCAAATAATTCATTTTAGACTTCATCAGATGGACACAGTCATATCTAGATAAGTCATGAGTGAATGTAATGAAATACCAAAATCTTTCCCTAGCAATGCTACTCAATGGTCCACATACATCTCATGTACTAGGATCAATAAGTCACTAGCCCTCCCACTACTCTTAGTGTAGGGTGGTTTGGTCATTTTACCAAATAAACGAGATTCACATACCTCAAATGATTCATAATCATATGAGTCTAAATGTCCATGTTAATGGAGTTTAGATTATACGTTTCTCATTTATATGACCAAGCCGGCAATGCCATGTGAACGTGTTGTTCACATCATTCGGTTTAGATTTCACACTTATATTATAGATATCTTCAATATTATTTTGTATCTTAACATCAAGGATATGAAGACCATTCAATGACGTATGCATTACAATAAGGCATATCATTAAATAAATATAAAGCTTCTTATTCTCAATAAGAAAATTATATCCTTCATCATCCTTATAAGAAACAAAATGATACTCCTACTCAAATTCGGAACGTAGTCACACATGTTCAAAACAAGTACTAGTCCACAAGGTAATGTGACTTCATAAGTCCCTACGGCTAATGCAGCAACTCTTGCTTCATTACCACGCATAGGTTTAATTCACCTTCTTTGAGTAGCTTTCTATTCTTTATTTCTTGCACATTTAAACAAATGTGGGATCTATATCCGGTATCATATACCCAAGAACAAGAAGTCGAAAAGAAAATATCTACCATATAGATACTTGAAGTAGTAGCAATCATATTGCCCTTCTTCACTTTTTAGGCCTTCCTAATTAGCCTTGCAACTTTGCTTCCAATGACAATCTCATTGCAATGATAGAAAAATGCATCCTTTTAAGACATTTTGGGATTAGCCTCTTAGGCTTTGGCAACTTTTGCCCCAGGTTTAGCAACCTTTGCTTTACCTTCTTTGTGTTTCCTTTTGAACCCCTTTCTTGTGTTAACCATTAACACAACAAACCTCTCTTGCCTAGCTTGCACTTGGAACATTTCCTTTGTGTATTGTGCTAGAACAAAAGCAATTTCCACGTGTTCAAGGTTCTTCATAAGAGCCTTTAAATATGGTGGAAAGTATAAGGCAAACAACATCATATGAATCATCTCTATGTTTCTTATGTTGCTCCTTATCTGCACTTTGCAACATTTGCAGTGGGTTCAGCAGGAATGGATTCGTCAAGAACGTACAATTTTTGCTTAAGAACTATTCCTTAAGCTTCTGATCCAATCAGAATAGTCTGTAGCATTCTTTTCGAACTTTGTCCTTCACAAGGACGAATCGCAATTTATTGTGTAATGCTACTTTCTACAACAAGATATGCAAACCATATGAACACATATAAATTCCTATTTCATTTAAGAGATTAAATAACGTATTTCATAAATACTCCCACTAAATTATATAACCTTCTTATACAAACATGTATAATATAATTTAATAGGCTAAGACCCAACTTTAATTTAATTTCAAGTTGGCTATGGCACGACTGCTCAAAATTAAACTAAAAAGGTAGATAACATTTATCAATCATATCAACATATGACTCTTAGATCCTTTATGAGATTATAGACATCATATGTCACATGTTTCAATCCCATCTTATGCCTTAGGCCCAAAACTGTTTTGATAGCCTAATTGAGTTCAACCATTTTAAACGTATAGCAATCACCGTTTGCTCATCTTGATCATACAAAGATAGAATTAATGTACCTCGCTGTGGCGTAGCCTACATAAAACTATCCGTGTACTCACAAGTGTAAAAACATGAGTGGCATAGACAAACTCAAATTTCAATGAAGGTTCAATTTTCATGTTTATCAATTAACATGGCAAGGTTGATTCATGAAAATTATATGAGCATAATTATGAACATGGAATGATGCATCACAAATCACATTTGATGTTTACATCATAATTTCTAATCAATTAGGGTTTAATGACTCATGTAAAATCTCATTTAAAATGAACATAATCCCTATAATAAACACTTTGTTCATGATCTAGAAATTCATCAATTACTAGTACGTGGCATTGTAATCCAAGGTTATCCCACACTTCCATCAAAGTGCCTGTGGGGAAGTTTTTGGTGTCCAGCCCATATACTAAGTAATATTCAAGATCCATATTCTAGATTAATCACATTAATCAAATAATTCAATTCACAATCATGGTATATCAAAATATATAATTACTTCCATAAGCAATTCTCATATAAAATCATGTTCTAAATCATATTCATCATGAATATTAACATAATCACATTATATAATTATCATGATAATCTAATATAAACATCATGAACGGGGCTCTGATACCACTGTTGGGTTTCGAGGGTCCATGCGCAGAGGAATAATGCAAATTAACTCGAAAACCCGGAGCCCTAGGATCCGTTCTAGATGATTAATTAAGAAGAGTGATTTAGAATTACCAACCTTGTGTGTTTTTGTCGTTGATAAACGCGTTCCAACTCCAGATTGAAGAACTAGCGATTCTTCGATGAACGATTCTTGAATCACGAATGATAGATCTTGATTAGCGAAGATCCTCTATGTGTATTCACGCGTTAAACGAACCCTAGAACAATTCTAGGTGGATTGCTAGATCCTTGATTGAAACTCTTTTCAATCGATGAAGAATAATGGAATTGAATGGTGTTTCGATTCTCAATTCTCAATTGGAATCACTCTCTTTAGTGTTTCTCTAAACCCAAAACGTGAGTATAATTGCTAGGGCAACTAAGGGTTTGTATTTATACGTTATAAATATTTTCCCCTCGCGAAAACCCTAATTTTAAGTCAATTACGTATCAGTCCAGCGCCGACGGGACGACTCGTCCCCCAGGGGACGAGTCGTCCCCTTGCACCAAGCTTCTGATACAGGAGTCCCCTTTAAGGGGAATAGTTGGTTCTGGCCTGGGGACGAGTCGTCCCCTGAGTACAGAAATTCCATATTCTTCATTTTTGACAATTTGTTCAATGCGTGTGACCCCATAGGACTATATTATGTTGGCAATGAGTTCGATCACATCGATCCTCATAAGACATGAGCGGACTCTAGCAAGCCATCATGCCTACCCAAATAATATAACATTAAGTTCGATTTCCTACATATAACATATCACAATCCCATTGTCACACGATGTTATATTGAACATGAGTCATGGTCCACGTCAACTCATATTGTTCAATGCTTTCTCGTTACCAAGTAAATTGATCAATCGAATGTAATTAATCACATTAATTCATTCGGACATGGCCATGTACATCATCAATCTTACTTACGAGTGGCCAAGCAAACATCTCTCTTTACGAGGGACAAATTTCCATCTTGACTTATCATTCTTCCCAACAAGAATCCTATCATGCCAATAATAGCCCTTATTGTTGTCCGGTTAAAGACAACGTTAAACTATATCAAACACAATATTCATCGAGTGGAAGACGATGATAATCTCAGGTCAAAGGATATCAATGATATGACTATATGAGATTTAATTATGACATTTGACCATGACATAAATCTCATAATGGGTCAAGTCCAGTACCTTGTTCTCTAACAAGTACCCATGAATTTAATGTGCATCCATATGCATATAATCATCACATGATTATCCATTAAACTTCATACTAGTGCTTCATAAGTACTAGGGACACGATTATTAAAGTAAACATGCAAACATATATAATAATCAAAGTAGCAATCTCTTATATAAATGAAAACTGACATTACATATAAGTCTATCTCTATAGGCCTAGGGCACTAACACCTACATAAGTAGAGGTTGTAAAGGTTGTGAGTGTTGGGGCATTTTCTTCAGTCTTGAGGGTTTCCTTTTATAGGCTGGAATATAGCCGTTGGAGGAGACAAAGGACTAAATGCAAATGGGTGGAATAGTGTTTGCATTTAGAGCCTTGATGACTGGATAATAACAGGCTGTAATCTGTAACCATTTTATGAAATCTTCATGGAGATGAGCTGGCAACATCTGTAAGGAGAGATTGGGCAAGGCACATCTTGATCATCACAGGAATACTTCATTGCTGCTGATGTTGAAGATCATAACTGTCAGAGGGTTGAGACCTCTGCTGTTGAGAACCTTAGCTGTCAGGCTAAGTCTTTAGTGTTTGCAGGACCTCTTCTGTTGAGAACCTTAGCTGTCAGGCTAAGTCTTTAGTGTTTGCAGGTTTAGGAGACTAGGATTTGTGTTGATGATTATGTAATGATCTTTTGTACATATATCCATTGATTTATGTGATTTGTCTTGGTGTTTGATCATTACATCATTGCTGTCCAGTTGATATAAAGGTTGTGCAGAAGAGTCATGGCTGTCCAATATCCAATGTTATCTTGGCTGTCAGATAACATTGGATAGGATATGTTTCTTTGTCAAAACCCTTTATAACTATGTGGTTTGCATAGTTAGGTCCTAACAGTGCACATACGTCTATGTGACCAAAGACTTTATTTATTATTGATGCTACCATGAGAAATTTTGGTTGCACAGGAACTGAAAGGGTTAGGATACACCGGCTTCCTCCTTGAATAATGGGTTGCCTACACACAAGAAAGCACGCCAACTAGGTCGGGGGTGACTCCGGCGAACCCCCTCCGACGTGAGAATGAGGTTAGAAATTCAAGGTGGAATGTATATCAATGGAAGCTTAGAGAGAGAGTAGAGAGAGATAGACCTGCCTACAAATGAGCCATTCCTCTGGTTTTATACCCCCAAGCCCCCATGTGCCTTGCACATGGGGGGGCACGTGTCAATCATCCACAATGGGTCTCCAACCACCTTCACTTAGTGGGATTTCACTGTTCACTTAGTCAAATCAAGCTACAGTTATTTATCAGGCGCAGAAGCGGGATGTCCACCAACATAAGCCGCAAGCGACAACAGGCTTTCAAGCGGCTATGTCCATGGTGCGACTGGCATGGTCACGATGCTTCTCGCCCTAAGGTTACTACTGATCACGCCGTTTACCAGGGATCCACCTCGCTTTATTCGCTCCCCTGTGTCTCTAAGCGGGATGATCCCATCTCGCGGGGGCCTTTTCGCCACTAGGCCACATTCATGGTCAATATAGGTCTGTGGGGCCCTCATTGCATCATTCTACTAGGCCCATTATGTTGACTTCGGGCCCATTTGACCCTGGGCCCAATCACATTTTATAATATCGCATCAGAAGCCCCCAATTTCAAGACCTGGATTATTCATGATCCAGGCGAGAAATTCATCAGGTTGCGCGGGCTCATAATCTCGCCATTCCATCATCGGCGAGATTGGGACATTTGGTGACACGTGCACTGCCACGTGTCAGGCCAGGGTTGATGGGTTGGGGCGGTTTGTCAGTGCCGTACAACGCCTCGACTTTCGTGCTTCCCTTTAAATAACCACATTAAAGGAGAGGTAAATTTAAAAATTCGAATCGTCATTTTCCCTAAGAAATTTCGAGCGTCTCTTCGTCTCCACTACGCCTCTTCGTCTTCACGGTGCTAAGGTCAGTCTCTAGTATCACATTTTTCATTTTCCAGCTACTCCGTCCTCCGTTTTCTCTCTATTTTCCGGCGAACCTCATCTGAGAAAAAACCCCCTTTTACCATAGATTTCTCCGTTCATTTTCCTTATTTCTTTGAGATACTCACTTTTAAAGTCACGATTCTTGGACTTAAAGCTTCCTGAGTGTGATTTTAACCAATTTCTTCATATCTTTGAAGATTCTGGCTGATTTTCGGCCGTATTCATCATCTCCGTCCGTCCAGTCACGCTTTTCCAGGTATTTGCTTGATTTCTCGCCTTTTCCTCAATTTTCGCTCTTTACTTTTGGTTTTCATATCTCGCGTAATGGCGATAACCAAGTGTTGCACTCGGGCCATTAGATTTGGCCAAAGTTTACATACGGGGGGATATTATAGGGTTGAAGTGGGGACATGGGCTAGGATCCCGCGTGAGGATCTGAACCTTATGCTCATGCGACATGACGCTGAAGCCGCCGTCCTCAGCACTTTAGAAATTAGAGGTCCCCCCCTTTTTATCTAAGTCTGCCCCAATGCAAACCTTCCACAATACCTTTGAACTATGCTCACACATTTGTTCTCTCTACCATTCCCGTTTTGAATCTGATTTCTCTGATACTCACAATCCCGTGGCTCCCGATTTACGTAGTCGCTTCTCTAAACAGGTTCAATCCAGCTTTGGCGAGGAAAAAGATATGTCTTCTGCCAACTCTTCTTCTGATCACGATGTCTCAGATACCCTTGCCGCGGGGACTTCTTCTCGAGCCCAGGTTTCCTCTGAAGCCCAGGTTTCTTCTGAGCAACCAAATGTTACCGCCCTTGCGACAACTAGTACCTCATCTTCTAACATTCAAACCCCTATACACCAAAAGTATGGCATTGATCATAATGTTTATCGCATTGAGCCGTACAATGACGATGAAAGCCTAGCTGTGATGCGACAAAGGACTGATGGGGTCATCGCGTATGTCTCACAGTTTGAGGTCGGGCTCAGACTCCCTCTAGACCCATTTATTTCCGCCTTCCTTCACCAAGCTCAAGCCGCCATTGTGGATCTTCATCCCAATGTTTTTCGAGTTTTGGTGAGTTACATTGTCATATGCCGATTCCTGAAACACGAGCCTTCTCTTCCTCTATTCGTTCATTTCTTCGACGGCTACACCTCCGTCTCTCAGCGAGAAGGTGTAGTTGAAAAATGTTTATCTATCAAGTATAGGCAACAAAAAATTCTCACTCCCCTTCTTAGCAAAGTACATAATTGGCAGTCAAAGCCACTGTTAATCACTTCTCGCATTGGCTGGTCGCATGATGGTGGCGACTTGAGTGAGATAAATCCAAAAATCCTAACCAAACAAGCCTTAATTTCTGGGGATTCTCGCCTTAAAGAACGAATCCTCCAAGTCTTGGCCAAGGCATCAGATACTGGCTTAGCTCTGTTTTCGTGGCGGGAAATTCTTTCTAACCCGGCTCTTCTGCGGGAAGCCGGCTTTCCCGATTGATGAATCCCGCGTGACGATCATTCATACTCCTTATCCCTGTTGGGACCTCCATTCTAAAGGTCGCTTTGGTTCAGAGTGTGAACCCTGCCAACGAGATGATTATTGTTGCACAGCTATGTATGAAGTATACAGTATGTATTCTCGCCTCTAACTCTATATTGTTTATTCCCCGCATTTACAATATCCTTTCCCGTCATAATAATTTTTCCTTTTATTCTCGCAGAATTCAGGAACATGTCGCTAGCTCAGCACCGCGAAGCTCTCTCTAACCTGGATGGTCGCCGCAAAAGGTTGGCCAAAACTCGACAAGCCTTCCTTAGTCAGACTACGGAGAAAATCGCACCTACCTCTGCTCATGGAGACGATTCTGACGCCATTGCCAAAGAGCGGGTTGCTGCTGCTGCAGGGAAAGCCGCTGGGAAAGCCGCTGCCACAAAGTCCCGAAAGCCAGCCAAACCTAGGACTCCATCTCACGGGTCTGGGCTACATTTGGTGGACGAAGCTGATCCCGAGACTCTGAGTGTTTCAGGCACTGAACCTTTGACTACCAATATCGCTGCGACAACCGGATCTACTAGAGATTTGGAAAGTCCCCCTTCTCGCCCCAGCAAGCGATCCCGCACAACTGAAGATGAGCCTTCCGAGCATACCGGCCACCTATCTGCTGATGCCGGTCCTTCTGAGACCAAGCTCGCTAGTTGGTTAACGGCGGGCTTCAAGATGCCGACCGATAATGCCCGTCTTCTCGCTTTGAGCACCGAGATTGGTGCCGTCCCTGACCTCCCCAACCTTGATCTCCGGTCAGCCGACCAGGATTATAATATGCTTGGTGGCGGCATCATCCAGCGCTCATGCGTTCCTCAGTGGGTTAGGGAGTACGAAGATATTAATGAAGATTATGCTGCCAACGATGCAGACTTTCATCTCGCGGGGGTAAGTGACGTTGCCACTTCCCTTTTAATTTTATTTCGCTTTTATCATAACTTCGTTCTTTCACAGATTTCAAGCATACTTTACGGGCTAAGGAACCGTTGCAGCAAAGCTTACATCGAGTTGGAAGACCGCGAGAAGGATCTGAAATGAGTTCGTGCGGAGAGGGAGAAGATAAAGACGAAATTTCATGAGCGAGAAAAATATATTGCTGCTCTGCAGGAAGATAAAGCCAAGCTCGAGCAAACTGAAAAGGATCTCCGCCGCGAGATGGAAACACATAAATTCAAATTCGAAGAGCAACAGAAACTTTTGGCGGTATATTTGGCAGCCTCAGTGAAGAGCGATCTGAACAACAAGACTGTGATCGCGGAACTCCAAGCTACCATTGATGACAACAAAATCAAAGCTGAGGCAGAGGCGATGGACTTATACGATAAAGCTCTCATTCAATGCATGCGTGCCGCGGCGGCAAGTTCTGGCGACATTCCCGCTATTACTCCTGACTTGATCGCTAAATGGGGTTCAGAAACCATGTTTAGCGATTTTAGTCGCTTGGGTCATAGCTTGGTCCCGTATGATAAAGATGAACTCGCCGAACTGGCCGCTGAAGATAAACTTCTTGGTAAGCCTGTTTGGACTGTTCCCACCTCAGCCAACCCCGATGTAATAGCTCTTTGGACCGACTTGATTGGCGAGAAGGCAGCAGCTCATAAGGCCGCTAAGGATGCCGCCCAAGCTGCGCTCATTGCTCAGGCCACAACAAATTCTCCCTCTGCTTCTGGCGACAACCAAGATGGTCCAGCTTCCTGAACAATTTATTTTTCTGAAACTATTTTTTATTTGACCTAGTCTGTACTAAACAATTTACTTTCTTGTCTTTACCGCTTTTTAACTTGGATGTCGTGTTTTGCGACTTAACATTAACTATTCCCTTTTTGTGAAGCCGCGTGAATGCGGTTTCTATGCCTTGATAACTTTCTTAACAATCTTTTGGATATCGCGGTTTGCGACTTTATATCTCTGCTTTATCCCGCCTATTTGCCATTTTTTGCTTCGATAGTTCATCAAAGATTTCTTTATCATAACTTACCCACATACATACTACTCCCTTCAAAAGAGTGAGGCTTGTCTTTAGGCAGCCTTACTCAATTGTTAGGGTAGTTTGCGACAATATTAAACGGCCTTTATACATGGCTCTTTTAACATTTTGCTTTATAATAACTTAGATGTTACTATTGGCGACTTTTGCTTTGTACTTGATTGTCATGAATGCTCCTTGATGCTTATTTTTACTATTTGAATGTCGCAGCGCGACTTCGACTCCATATTCTGATTGTCATTGCTCTATTTATTTTTACTTGTTTTAAATTTATCTTTGGAATGTCGCCAATTTTGCTTCGATAGTTCATCGAAGACTCTCTTCCCTTTCTCTTATCTCTCTTCCCTTTCTCTTATCTATATACATACTACTCCCTTCAAAAGAGTGAGGCTTGTCTTTAGGCAGCCTTACTCCATTGCCAGAATCAATGGCGACATATCTTGTGAATAACTTTCTTTGTGGCGGCAATTGTACTTTTTCTCCAAGCCGCAAGGTTTGGTGACTTGAAACCGTTATCTCCAAGTCGCCGCCCCTTTCTCGCCCATAAAAACTTTGGGATTTTTCTTGGTGCCTGGAACCGTTATCTCCAGGACACCACGACTTGGAACCATTATCTCCAATACGCAAGGTTCGACTCCTGAGCCTCGTTGTCCCCAGGTGGTCTCCCCTTCTCACATGTTAAAAAGCCGGGACTTTTTTAGGTGCCTGAAACCACTATCTCTAGGCACCGCGACTTGGAACCATTATCTCCAAGTCGCAAGGTTCAACTCCGGAGCCTCGTTGTCCCCAGGTGGTCTCCCCTTTCTCGCCGCTAAAAACCGGGACTTTTTGGGTGCTGAAACCACTATCTCCGAGGCACCGCGACTTGGAACCATTATCTCCAAGTCGCAAGGTTCGACTCTGAGCCTCGTTGTCCCAGGTTGTCTCCCCTTTCTCCCCCGTTAAAAAGCCGGGACTTTTTTGGGTGCCTGAAACCACTATCTCCAGGCACCGCGACTTGGAACCATTATCTCCAAGTCGCAAGGTTCGACTCCTGAGCCTCGTTGTCCCCAGGTGGTCTCCCCTTTCTCGCCCGTTAAAAAGCCGGGACTTTTCTAGGTGCCTGAAACCACTATCTCCAGGCACCGCGACTTGGAACCATTATCTCCAAGTCGCAAGGTTCGACTCCTGAGCCTCGTATTCCCCAGGTGGTCTCCCTTTCTCGCCCGTTAAAAAGCGGGACTTTTCTAGGTGCTCGAAACCACTATCTCCGTGCACCGCGACTTGGAACCATTATCTCCAAGTCGCAAGGTTCGACTCCTGAGCCTCGTTGTCCCCAGGTGGTCTCCCCTTTCTCGCAAAAAGTCGGGACTTTTCTAGGTGCGAAACCACTATCTGTGCCACGACTTGGAACCATTATCTCCAAGTCGCAAGGTTCGACTCCTGAGCCTCGTTGTCCCCAGGTGGTCTCCCCTTTCTCGCAACTTCCGGGATCCATTTTCGAGCTTTTGCGGCATCCCTCTCGGCCACCATCTTCAAGTTTGTCCTTCATCTCTAAGTTTTAGCCACCATCTTTAAGACATCCCTTGGCCACCCTCTTCAAGCTTTGGCGGCATCCTCTTCATCTCTAAGCTTTGGCGGCATTCCTCTTGGCCGCCATCTTCAAGCTTTGGCGGCTATCCTGCAGGCCGCACCCTCTTCAAGCTTTATCTTGGCGCATCAATCTTGGTCGCCCTCTTCAAACTTTAAGCTTTGGCAACTCCAACGCCGCTACGGCTCATACAACCATCAACAAAGAAGAAAATCATCAGTTTTACAAATTACTAATTCTGCGACAATCGTGATGAAAGCACCTCCTGCCTTTACTTTCATACTATATACACATTTACATTCCATCAGATCGAC
This sequence comes from Adenophora triphylla var. japonica, assembly GCA_022495995.1. Lineage (NCBI taxonomy): Eukaryota > Viridiplantae > Streptophyta > Magnoliopsida > Asterales > Campanulaceae > Adenophora > Adenophora triphylla. Next base: position 100,928 of record JAFEMH010006371.1, on the reverse strand, counting down.
AAATTTTACATAACTTCTCCTCGCTAGCGACAATCAAAAAGACAATAAGAAAAAGTTATACAACTTTTGTGATCTACGGCAAATAATCAAAAGGAAACAAAACAAGGTTGCTGCGGCTTCATTGATAGAATCGCTTGAGGTGGTCGACACTCCAAGCGTTCTTCAACTCTTCTCCATCCTGCTTCCTCAATCTATAAGTCCCTTCTCGCACCACACTTGATATCTGGAATGGGCCTTCCCACTTCTCGTTCAATTTGGTGTATCCGGGCTTGGCTCCAGCTACCTCCATTCTCCTCAAAACCCAATCTCCAATGCTGAAAGATCTTTTGTTAACTCGCTTATCATGTTGGGATTTCATTTTTTGCTTGTAGTTGATCATTTCCATTCTCGCGTACATTCTCTTTTCATCAATCAAGTCTAGATCATTGCATCGCCTTTGTCCGTTTCTCGCCTCATCATAATAAGCAACCCTATAGGTCGGCAATGCCATTTCGGCAGGCGCCATGGCTTCCGATCCATAAGTAAGGGCAAATGCGGTTTCCCCCGTCGAACCCTTCACAGTTGTTCGCACATACCACAGGGCTATAGGCAGCTCCTCGAGCCAAGCTCCCCCTCTTCCTTCCAATTTTTTTTCGCAAACTGACAATGATCTGTTTGTTTGCCGCCTCCGCCTGACCATTACAATGCGGCCTGTATACTGCCGACATCCAATGCTTAACATTTACTCTTGCACATTCCGCCGAAAACTTTTTCCCAAATTGAGTGCCATGATCCGAAATAATAGCTCTTGGAACCCCATATCTACACCAGATATTCTCTTGCACAAATTTTATCACCTGATCTTCACTGATTGTCGCTAAAGCTTTTGCCTCTGTCCATTTAGTGAAGTAATCTACTGCGACAACCACATGCTGGCAGCCACCCTTGGCTTTCGGAAAAGGCCCTATCAAATCTATTCCCCACATGTCGAATGCCCAAGTCGGCACAATAGGCGTTTACTCAGTGGCTGGTTGTCGCGAAATATTGCCAAATCGCTGACACTTCTTGCACTTTTTCACATATACCTCGGCGTCTTTCCTCAAGCTGGGCCAATAGTATCCATGAAATAATACTTTATCAGCTAACGTTCTCGCGCCAGGGTGGCCTCCACATATTCCCTCATAAATTTCAAATAATACTCTTTGTACCATACTTGGTTCAACACACCACATCAGCGGCTTCGAGAAGGATCTCCTATAAACCACTCCATCCTGCAAAGTAAACCTTGGCGATGTCGCTTTAATCAACTTCGCTTTTCCTCGTCAGGCGGTAACTCTCCAGTAAGTAAGAATTCTTTCATCTCCGTGACCCAACTCTTCTCGGCATCGACAATCTCTGAAACCAGCGGCCTGTCGATTACCGGCATTTCTACATATTCCAAGAGCGGCTCGCTAGCTGAACCTTGCCCGTCAGATCCCGTCGACCTACTCAACTCATCGGCCCTCGAGTTATCAGCCCGGTCAATCTGAACCAACTCCCAGAATTCAAATTCCTTAAAAATATTCCTCGCCAAATTGCAATACTTCACCAAAACAGAACTCAAGACTCCATAGTCGCCTTTCACCTGATTAACAATAAATTGGAAATCAGAATGGACCACCACCTTGGTCAATCCAACATCTCGTGCTAATTCAATCCCGGCAATCAATGCCTCATACTCTGCTTGGTTATTCGAAACATTGAACTTAAACCTTAGTGCCCTTTCATACTTAATTTCCCCATCTGGTGATGTTAGAGTGATTCCCGCGCCACCCTTATCCTTCGAAGATGAGCCATCAACATACAAGACCCAGCAGTCAGGCGGCCTTTCCCTTTCCATCAATAAACGGTTCCCAACTTCCCCGTTTACTTTTTTCTTCGCCGCGCTTTCCATCAACTCCTCCTGCGATCTTGTGAAAGATGTTTCCACAATGAAGTCTGCCAGAGCCTGCGCCTTAATCGCCCGGCGAGATTCATACTTTAAATCGAATTCAGTTAATTCAATGGACCATCTCAACAATCTTCCAGCGGCATCAGGTCGTTACAAAATCTTCCTCAAGTGAGCGTCACTCAATACCACAATAGTGTGCGCGACAAAATAAGCTCTCAGCTTCCGTGCAGCCACCACTAAAGCGTATGCCAGCTTTTCAGCGTTGAAGTACCTTGACTCGACCTCGCTCAATGCCTTCGAAACATAGTAAATCGGCCTCTGACCTCCCTTATCTTCTCGCACCAATACTGCGGCCACGGCCAAGTCTGAAGCCGCTAAATATACAAACAACTCTTCCCCCTCCACAGGGCTACACAAGATAGGCGGCTGGCCCAGATAAACCTTTATTTGCTCAAAAGCGACATCACATTCCTCATTCCACACAAAACTCTTCACCCCCTTTAACACTTTGAAAAACGGCAAACACTTCTCGGCCAACTTGGAGATGAACCTCCCCAGGGCGATAATCCTCCCATTTAACCTCTGTATCTCGCGGATCGACTTGGGTGGCGACATGTCTAGTAGAGCCTGAATCTTCTCGGGATTGGCCTCTATCTCGCGTCTGTTCACTAAAAAACCCAAGAACTTTCCCACAGTAACTCCAAATATGCACTTACTAGGGTTTAACTTCATCGAATTCCTCCTTAGATTTTTGAATGTCTCAGCGAGATCCAACACATGATCATACTCTTTTGTTTTTATCACCATATCATCAATGTAAGCTTCCAAGTTTCGCCCAATCTGCAACTTGAAGACCTCATTCACCATTCGCTGATATGTCGCACCGGCATTCTTCAATCCAAACGGCATCATCTTATAGCAGAAATTACCCTTGGGAGTTCGAAAAGCCGTCTTTGCCTTGTCATTCTCGCACATTTTGATCTGGTGGTACCCCGAATATGCATCAATAAAACTGAAGACCATGTGACCGGCAATTGAATCGACCAACTTGTCAATCTTAGGCAGCGGGTAGCAGTCCTTTGGGCAGGCGGTATTTAAGTCAGTAAAATCGATGCACATCCGCCATTTCTTGTTCGACTTCAATACCATGACTGGACATGCTAACCAGACGGGATACTGAATCTCTTCTATGATTCCCGCCTTCAGCAATTTGTCTACTTCCTCCATGACAGCATTCTCCTTTTCAGGCGACAAATGCCTAACTTTTTGCTTGAACGGCTCAACGTTGGGATCGGCATTCAAGCAGTGCAGGGCGACATTCTCATCAATTCCTCTCATATCCTCTGGTCGCCAAGCGAACACATCCAAATTATCTTTCAGGAATTCTACTAACCTTTCTCGCTCATCCCTGAATAATTGTTTCCCAATCTTAACCCGCTGCTCCGGGAAGTACCTATTGATCTCTACTTCTTCTAGCTCCTTTCCAGCCTGAATCTCGGGTTCATCTCGTGTTTGTAAAGTTTCCACCTCTATTCTTTTTCGCTTTTTACTAACTGGGCCCTTGACCGGAATCACCTTGACTGGGTCACTAAACATGTTGCCCGTAGGCCGCCCATCTTTATCCTCTACCTCCAGTCCCTCACAATCTTCGTCGGAATCATCCGCCATTTCTTCCATTATTATCTCCTCAATTCGAGGCTCCCTCACTTGAACAAATTGAAAGATCCCAGCACTGCTCGCGCTTGGCGCCATATCCACCGCTTCCATACTCAGATCAAATTTGCCTGCGACATCCTGCTCATGGCTCACATTGTCTGGTTTCTTCGCAACTATCATCTTTTTTCCTTGTTCAAGCACAAATCTCGCATCCGCGACAACAATTGCCGTGCCCCCTTCATACTTTTGGTCACTTCCCAATCATCTTCAGTCTCCACAGATTCAATCATGTTGATCCTTAACTGGCCAGAATGAGATTTCGTCGTCATTGAACTAGTAGAAGCCCCCTTTGCTTTTATCATTTCCTTCTTCTTTCTCGCCACCGCGATAGCCTCACTCTTCAGACATCCCACACCTCTAGGAGTCAGATACTTTACTCTCTGATGCGGGATAGAAAGCACCATTTCAAAACTCAACAGAAAAGGGATTCCAACTATAGCATTGTATGCGGAAACCAAATCGATAACCATAAACTCCACTTGATCACTTCTCGCCAGCTCACCTTCACCAATCTCCACCTCCAGCAGGATTGTCCCCTTTACTTTGACTGAATGATTTGTGAATCCCTCTAAATATCCTTTGTAAGGCACAAGATTTGCATCAATATAGTTCATCCTCTTAAAGGCTTCATAATACAGAACATTTCGACTTGCCCCTGAATCCACAATCACGCGCTGCACTACATTGTTTCCCGGACAGATGGTGGTGATCACTGGTTGGTTCCCATGGGCCTTTGTCGCCACCAACTCACTTCTCGAAAAACTAATTACCCTGTCCTCACTTGCGACAAACGGAGGGATGTCAAAACTGTGCGACAACATCATGATCTGATTATCCAATTGAGCGACACTAGGCAATGGATCCTGGATCACATCAACAACATTTCGATCTTGAGCCCTTTCTTGCCGCACCCCCCCTTCTCGCCTTGTGTTGCCCTCTAGGTATTGTTTGAAGTCGCCTTTGTCTATTCTTGACTGAATCAACTTCCTTAAATTGTAACAATCTTCTATAGTATGTCCCTTATCCTTATGAAAATCACAATAACTGCTTTGATCCCTGGCCGCATAGGTGTCCTCTCTAATGGGGTATGGCTCCGGGAAATTCTCCTTCCTTAAGATCTCGCTCATAGTCGTGTTCAATCTACTAAACTTGATGACCTTCCTCTGGCCCTGACCTCTATCTCGGCCCCCTTTACTCCCGTTAGCGAGATTTCCGCTGCGACCTCCTTTTTCGTCCTTACCATCATCTTTCACAACTTTGATCCTTTCTTTTACACTCTTCTTACCAGAGCCCCCTGTCGCCGGGGCAACCTTGACCATTTCCTCCTTAGTGCCACTACAGTATGCTCTAACCCTTTCGTACAACTCGCCAGTTGTCTTTGGTAAGCGCATACAAAATTCCGCTTTAAAATGCCCAGGTAACAATCCTGAATTAAATAACATAATGATCTCGCCCTGGCTGACATCAGCGATCCGGTTTGCAATTCCCATAAATCTATCAGTAAAGGCCAAAATATTTCCCCTTCATTCTGCTTTAAGCTGCACAATTCGGTTTTTTGAGCGGGCTGGGTTCCCGATCCACTAAATCTCGCAAGAAACTTGTCCTTAAGTTCCTGATATACAAGCACTAACTCCGCCGGCTGAGCCAAGAACCATTCCAACGCGTGATCGGCAAGAGTGCTCGCAAACGCCTTGCAGATTACGGCCTCATTGTCAGTCAATAGCGACAACGTCACCTCAAATCCTCCTATGTGAGTGTTCGCCCTCGAAACCCCAGAATAACTCGGCAAATTAGGCATGCGGAAAGAAGGATCGGGGGCTACAATCTGAATATTCCTCGCAAATGGGGCCAGGTAGGAACCTTTTACCTCCACGGGCTTGGTTCCCGCCTCTAACTCTTTAATTTTCTTTGCCATTTCGGCCATCTCAGATTTCCATTTATCATCTTCATTTTTCTTGGCCTTCTCTAACTCTGCGGCTTTAGCCAACTCGACGGCTTTCAAAGCCTCTGCAACTTTAATCGCCTCTGCGACCTTCTCGGCTTTCGCAGCCTTTTCTGCCTTTTCTCTATCCCTCCTTCCTTTCCGCCTACGATCTCTATCTCGCTGCGCCAATTCATCTCGACGAGCTCTATCAGAGTGCCTTGATCTTTGCGACCTTTCCCGGACATAAGTCCCATCATCAGAATACCTTGAGCGACTTGGCACATAATCTCTGTCGGCAGTAGACCCCTCGTCACTTTCGTATCCATAATAGTAAGAATCATCCCGCGAGTCCCCTGACTTGTGATAGAATCTCCTTTCCATATGATCTGAGTGTTTCCTCTTGCTACCTGCTACCTAAGATCTCTCTTTGTTAACATCCCGCCGATTACGCTCTCTTCCCGCTTCCTTAGGCGGCGGCATCTCCCTCGTATGCCTATCACCCCTTCTTGACGCACTCTGACTAGCCACCCGCCCTCCTTTCTCCCTTCCATCAACTTCAACTGACACTTCTGGCGGGATCTCAGTGGGCGGCTGGCCCATTTTCCTCAATCTGTCATTATTGGCGAGAAACTTCATCATGAATGCATTTTCCTTCCATGGCTTCATTCTTGCCACTTGCGTTATCGGTTTTTGAAGGAAGCGAGGATCATGCTCGGCCGGCTTTGGGTTTTCCTCTTCTCGCTCGCTCTGCTCTCCTGCCCCCTCATTGAACACGATTGCCGAATCTGTCTCAGAAGTATGAACCTCGCCTTCCCGCACAGTCCCAGATCTCGCCCTGCGGGCATCCTTCGCATTTGGAGTTTCCGTCACCGGAATCTGGGCACCTTTAGCCTGAGTACCTTTTTCTTGCACCATTCTGATCACCTTCTGGGTTTACAAACAACTTTCAACCAAAACAAACCAAAGCAACACTTAACAACAACCTTGAACACAGCTTCTGGGGAACTTCAACAGTGACGTCAACCTCACGAACAACACTCCACCATCTATAACCACCTCAACCGGGCCACTAGACTCATCACCAACCGCTTATAAACTCAAGCAAGGACAGAAATTCAGTCCCGGCAACGGAACCAACTGATGCTACCATGAGAAATTTTGGTTACACAGGAACTGAAAGGGTTAGGATACACCGGCTTCCTCCTTGCGCGATGGGTTGCCTACACACAAGAAAGCACGTCAACTAGGCCGGGGATGACTCCGGCGAACCCCCTCCGGCGTGAGAATGAGGTTAGAAATTCAAGGTGGAATGTATATCAATGGAAGCTTAGAGAGAGAGTAGAGAGAGATAGACCTGCCTACAAATGAGCCATTCCTCTGGTTTTATACCCCCAAGCCCCCATGTGCCTTTCACATGGGGGGGCACGTGTCAATCATCCACAATGGGTCTCCAACCACCTTCACTTAGTGGGATTTCACTGTTCACTTAGTCAAATCAAGCTACAGCTATTTATCAGGCGCAGAAGCGGGATGTCCACCAACATAAGCCGCAAGCGACAACAGGCTTTCAAGCGGCTATGTCCATGGTGCGACTGGCACGGTCACGATGCTTCTCGCCCTAAGGTTACTACTGATCACGCCGTTTACCAGGGATCCACCTCGCTTTATTCGCTCCCCTGTGTCTCTAAGCGGGATGATCCCATCTCGCGGGGGCCTTTTCGCCACTAGGCCACATTCATGGTCAATATAGGTCTGTGGGGCCCTCATTGCGTCATTCTACTAGGCCCATTATGTTGACTTCGGGCCCATTTGACCTTGGGCCCAATCACATTTTATAATATCGCATCAATTATACTAGTATAAGTAAAATCCATAAAATATTCCAACATTCTCCTCCCTCCTCACTTTTCTATCATATCAATCTCTTTCTAAAAGACGAAATAATTGGAGAAAAATCAAAATCAAAATCAAACCCAAATCTGGGTTTACAAAATCGAACCCTAACACATAATCTAACACAAAGATGTACAAAACTAAAAGGTGAAGAAAAGATAATTCAATTGATAGTTAATATTTGCTTCGTCTCGTAACAAATATTTTAAAAACTACTTATATTATTTATAATGGAGTAGTATAAAGATGTCATTCTGAAAATGTGCTAAAAATTGTTAGTGAAAAGAATTTATAAGAGAAATAATCTAAATCTATATAATAGGAGGAAAGCCTCCAATCTCGCTCAAAATTCAGGAGTAATTTTGTCTTTTAAATATAGACTAGATTGACTCCCGTGCGATGCACGGGGCGTTACTATATATTCAAAGGACAAAAATTGAACTAAAATAAACCAAAAAATCAATTCGTTTATACATTATAGAATACTTTCTTAAATACTACATTGTTAGTACATAAAAATTAGAAAATAATAAAATAGAAATAAAACAAAAATCATAAGGAATATGCATTTCTCTATATACAATTATGTAGTATTTTATCATTTAAAAAAATAAATAAAACACACGAACATGTTTATCACATACGAAATAAGTTATTGAAATTAGTAAAAAAAGGTGAACATTGAAAATCTAGTTAAAAAAATGTGATATTTTATTTCTTTTTGATAAAGAGAGTTTTATAAATAAAAACAAATGATTTATTCATACCAAAAGGATAGTACAGTTATCTAATAAAAATTAATATCATTATTTTTTCAAATGGACATAATTATGATATTTATTTTCAATGTAACTTATTTAATTTTTAGGAGAAAAATAAAAATCATAAAAATACTAACAATTTCGTTAAATGAAAAGAAATTTCCTCAAACCCCCGACTTCCTCATCAAACCCAACCCACTTCTTCATCTCCCTCTTTTAAAATACAAATTTGTACTATCTTTATTTCTTATAATATTGACATATACTTCAATCAAAATTTTAAAAATGATGGCCATCTTTTCCGATATTCGTCTTTATAAATACAAATTTTTTTTGAGACGAATAGAAAAATCGACAAATTTATTAATACTTTATAAATGCGCCATTTCAGGCGCGTGTAGTACACGCGCCAGAGAAATGTCGAAAATGCCCTTCACTCAACAGGGGACATGTGTCCAAATTAAAAAAAAATCGCCAAGCATGGACGGGCGCCTCTTCAGGCGCGTGTACGTCACGCGCCATATTCAACCCAATCACAGGCTGCCACGTGACTTTCAGGCCGAATTATTTGCAGTTATTCGACGGTGTGAAATCCATATCGTGAAAGCCTGGGACCCCCGAAGCCAGAAAGTGTCGTTGCTTTCCCCAGAGTGCAATGTATTAATGATGATGGCCATCTTTCCCGATATTCGTCTTTATAATAAATACACAATTTTTTGAGACAAATAGAAAAATCGACACATTTATAATAATTTATTTACTATGCTTCAAAGATATTTTTTTTTAAAATTAAATAAATTGTTCTATGTATGGAACTAAAATCAACTAAATAACCATATTACCCCACCCCCTTTTTAAATAGAAATTCAAACCCACATTCATCTCACTCCGCCCTATATATATATATAGATATAAATTATTATTATAGTAAATAACCTTATATACTTTATATATACACAATGATTTTGTTTATACATATTCAACACCATTCCAACTCATCATCCAATATCCCATCACATTTATTTTATTTTATATTCTTTATTTTTTTATTAGTAAAATTATTATTATTATTATTATTATTATTATTATTATTATTATTATTATTATTATTATTATTATTATTATTATTATTATTATTATTATTATTATTATTATTATTATTATTATCATTTATAATTAAAAAAATACTTCACATTTAATTAATTTTCACTAAAAAGAAATTGAAAAATTAGCAAAACATAATTAAGAAATTTATATTTAAAAAGGAGAGATTTTTTTGTTGTGTCCAAAAAAAAAATAAAAATAAAGAAGTCTCTATTTATAGATATTTTTTTTTCTGAATTTTGGTGTAAAATTTATTTTAAAAATAATTAATTTTGTACAAAATAATTTTTTTTATTAGTAAAATTATTATTATTATTATTATTATTATTATTATTATTATTATTATTATTATTATTATTATTATTATCATTTATAATTAAAAAAAATACTTCACACTTAATTAATTCACTAAAAAGAAATTGAAAATTTAGCAAAGGATAATTAATACTTTATTTCCTATGCTTTAAAGTTTTTTAAAAAAAATGAAAAAAAATTGTTTGATGTATCGAACTAAAATAAACTTAATAACCATATTACCCTCTCCCATTACTTTTATTTTATTTTATATTATTAATTTTTTTTAGTAAAATTATTATTTTTATTATTATTATCATTTATAATTTAAAAAAAAACTTCACACTTAATTAATTTTCACTAAAACAAAATTGAAAAATTAGCAAAGGATAATTAACAAATTTATATTTAAAAAAGAGAAATTTTTTTCTGTGTCCAAATCAAATGAACGAATCTCTATTTATAGAGGAAAAAAATTATGAATTTTGGTGTAATTTTTTTTTAAAAAAATTAATTTATTATAAAATAATTGAGGTCAAAAAAACGGGAAATTTTTTTTTTTGAAATAAAATTACCCAATCAACATGTGACACGTGGCGCACTCTTAAAAAAAAAAAAAAATTCCCCAACTGCATTCACGCGCCATTGTCGGCGCGTGTCAAACACGCGCCATGAAAAAGTCCAAATTACCCTTCACTATACGCCCGACATGTGTCCTAATTGATTTAAAAAAAAAATTAACCTCAGCCAATCATAGCTCGCCACCTGCCATTTCATCCGATTTATTTGCCAATTTGCCACATAGTGAAATGACGAAAATGCCCCTCGAAGTTCCTTTTTTTACCACAACCTTATTATATATATATATATATATATATATATATATATATATATATATATATATATATATATATATATATATATATATATATATATATATATATATATATATATATATATATATATATATATATATATATATATATATATATATATATATATATATATATATATATATATATATATATATTATATTATATTAAATAACCCTATATACTTTATAAATACACAATGATTTTGTTTTAAAAAATTCAACACCATCCCAACTCATTGTCTTATACCCCACCACTTTACTTTATTTTAGATTCTTTATTTTTATTATTAGTAAAATTATTATTATTATTATTATTATTATTATTATTATGATTATAATATTTTTATTATTATTATAATTATTATTATTATTTAAAAAAAAATTGTTTGATATATCGAACTAAAAAAAAATCATATTACCCAATCTCACCTATTAAATAGAAATCAAAACCCACATTCATCATACTCCCCATATATATATATATATATATATATATATATATATATATATATATATATATATATATATTATATTATTATATTAAATAACCCTATATACTTTATAAATACACAATGATTTTGTTTAAAAAAATTCAACACCATCCCAACTCATCGTCCTATACCCCACCACTTTTACTTTATTTTAAATTCTTTATTTTTATTATTAGTAAAATTATTATTATTATTATTATTATTATTATTATTATTATTATTATTATTATTATTATTATTATTATTATTATTATTATTATTATTATTATATTATTATTATTATTATTATTATTATTATTATTATTATTATTATTATTATTATTATTATTATTATTATTATTATTATCATTATCATTATCATTTATAAGTAAAAAAAAATAATTCACACTTAATAAAAATAAATTTATATTTAAAAAAGAGGATTTTTTTTCTTTGTCCAAATCAAATTAAAAAGTCTCTATTTAAAGAGAATTTTTTTTTTTTGAATTTTGGTGTAAAAAAAAAAATTATTTAAAAAAAGAGGAATTTGTTCCTATGTCCAAATCAAATGAAAGAAGCCTCTTTTTAAAGAGAAAAAAAAATTATGAATTTTGGTGAAAAAAAAAATAGAAAAAAATTATTTTAATATATAATAATTGAGGTTAAAGAAATGGGATAATTTTTTTTTTTGAAATCAAGCCAGCCAATCAAAAAGTGCCACATGTCAAATTTAAAAAAAAAAAGAAAAAGAATTGCGTCAGTCTTCACACGCCATTGTCGGCGCTTGAAGTGCACTCACCTGTAAAATGACCAAATTACCCTCCACCACACGGACGACACATGTCCAAATTTCCAAAAAAAAAAAAAAAAAAAAAAACCACCCAATCACAGCTTGCCAAATCCCATTTCAGCCATTTTTTTTGCAAGATTGCCACGGCATGAAAAGACAAAAATGCCTCTCAAAGTCCCTCTATTTACCAAGATCTTGTTATTATATATATATAGATATAGATACTGATTGTTGTTTTATACTATTTCTACGTGGCAATGTGTGAGAATTTGCTTGGCATGCAGATTGTACACATTTAATGCATTAAATTACTGAAAGTGTAACATGTTGGTTTTTCTCACTGTCAGTGGTTCACATGGTTGAGGGAGTAACCGTCGTCAACCGCTCCTAACCTCCTACCACTCTAAAACTGCCCCACTTCATATGACCACTCTTCGATGGAAAGATTGCATAAATTAAAGGTTTTGGAGGTCCCTAAACTCTCTCATTCTTATTTTGAGAAATACACACCATCAGTAAAGAGGGAGTAAGAGTTTAGAAGTCCTCCAAGGTTTCCGTTGGCGCAACTCCCGACTCCATTCCGATTTCGATTCCGGCGCAATGACTGGAGGTATGTAGATCTAATCTTCCGCTGCAAATTACATTATGTGTTCTTTAGGATTTCTAACATGCTAGTGTAATTAATTCTTACATTTGGTATCAGAGCCGCTATATACCTCTACTTTGCTTTGTCCTCTGTTCTTGCAATCTTACCGTAGGTTTGAAATTTCAACCAATGTAAAATTTTCTGCAATATTCAATATGATTCATTATGAAATCCGAATATGAGAATGTTGATATAAATGAAAATTGTTAATGCATTCCAATTCTCATTATTAGGATTACTAGTAAAACGACTTAGCTTACTTACAGCGTAAGCTATATCCGGCCTTGTGCACTGCATCAAAAGATATGTGAAAATGTTATGGAGAGGTTGTATAGAGCAAAGCATATTATTTATTATTGTCTCAAAGTTTACATAAGCTAAAGAATCATATTTATACTCAAAACATATGAGTCCTAATTTTTATTGAATTCTAACAATTCTCTCCTTATTTTAATAGTAACTATAATTCTAATTGAAAATACTTTTAACTAAGGCAACTTTGCTAAGTTGGCTCAATACACTCTTAGGTAACTAAATATTTGGTGAATCTTCTTCTTTATCTCTAACAGAACATCTATGTGTTTCGATCTAGAGTGGAAAGTAGGATTCTTGCAAAGATGGATTGCACTTTGAGTACTGAATTCCAATAACAAAATGGCAGTTACCTCTCACCGTTTGGTAGTGATGGAGTATTTATAGACAAAAGTGATGTATTTTTGGGGAGGCGACAAGTGCTCCGTGATTGTAGCGGCGATTATTGGTAATAGGAACGTGTCTATAACGTCCCTTGATTTGTAGGGATGTGGTTATGAGAATAGTTCAACCAAATACGCCAGCAAGTGTCAAGTCGTCACTTGTTATTTAGGTCGAGGTCACCATTCGAGGAACGACCTGACTGTCGGGTAGAGCATGGTTCGTACCCGAGTTGTAATACGGATTCTGAAGTTGGACTAAGTTAAGTCGGGGCCTGGTGGGCCGAACCATGGGCTTAGTCGACTGATCCTTGAGATGGGCTTTGGGCCCTGTTTTAGTTGGGTCAGCCTCAGTGAGAATGTGAGAGTCAAGGCTGCCTGTGATTGGGCTTTATTCGCATGGCCCAACTCGACACTTTTGGTGTGTTCGGTAACTATAATTCTAATTGGAAATACTTTTAACTAAGATAACTTTACTAAGTTGGCTCAATACCAACTTAGGTAACTAAATATTTGGTGAATCTTCTTCTTTATCTCTAACAGAACATCTATGTGTTTCGATCTAGAGTGGAAAGTAGGATTCTTGCAAAGAGGGATTGCACTTTGACTATCACAATAAAGTACATACCTCTCTTGCTTCAAGCCCAATTCTTGTAAAAATTTCTTTAGTCATAACACCTCCTTGCAAGCTTCCGTTTCAGCGATGTATTCGGCTTCCGTGGTTGATAAAGCAACACATTTTTGAAGTCTAGATTGCCATGAAAATGCTGCCCCGGCAAAGGTTATCATGTATCTGGAGGTTGACTTTTTAGAGTCGATATCACCCGCCATATAAGCATCGGCATACCAATCAAGTATGACCTTGCCATTTCCGAAGCATAGACACACTCTAGAAGTACCTCTTAGATACCGAAGAATCCATTTAACAGCTGCCCAATGTTCTTTTCTCGGATTTGAAAGAAATCGACATACAACTCTAACGGCATGAGCTATATCCGTCCTTGTGCAAGCCATGGCGTACATCAAGTTACCAACCGCGGATGCATAAGGCACATTCTTCATTGCTTCCTTCTCAATATATTTTTCTTGGGACAACCAGATTTTTCTACTCCCTCGATCTCTTGAAATTTTCATCCCAAGAATACGTTTTGCCGGTCCTAAGTCCTTCATTGCAAAGAACTTGCTCAACTCCTTTTTCAATTTATTAACGCACAGTTTATTTTTGAATCAAATATTAAGGCTGCAAACAAGGTTCTTTATCTTAAATTACAGTAATTCTTTTTCCCATCAACCTTAAAAGTTAAAACAACTTAAACGTCTAGATGTATTGAAGATGGTATTTATATCCTAGAACAACCTTAAAAAAGTAAAAATTATTAAAAAAACTTAAACGTATAGAAAATCTTTCGAGTGTCCTAACACTGCTTATACAGCATTTTTCGGGCTTAAAACAATGAGGTTATGATCCATAACTTATGGATGCCAAAGTAATGCCTCTGAAATAACCAAAAAGACTCTTTTTTAGACTCTTTTCGAGTCAACTATTGACATTGTCATAATATTTAATTCCATTACTGCCCCCTGGCTCTTCGGCATATTATCAAAATTTTAAAAAAGATTTATTGAAATCCAAGTTATAAGCATTGTTTTGTAGCTAGATTGTACATGACTACATATGCGTAAGCCAAGTTCAGGTCAATCTGTTTTGCCGTAGTTGAACAGTTGAAGTTATTTTTTGCATACTAACTTATACTCACTCCGTCCCATGTAAGTGTATACTTATTTCTTTTTTCGTTCATCTCACGTGAGTGTAGACTACCAAAAATAGCAATGTTTTTATAATTTAAATTTAATGAGACTCAATTGTCATACTCACAACAACAATCCACTTATATTCCTCCCACTCTCTCTCTCATATTTTGCTTTTCATACTCACAACAGCAATCTACTTACTATTATTCCTTAGTTATTGAGACGGATGGAGTATGTTTCAACTTTAGGCTTTATTACTTCTTCTCTAAATTTATCTGGGAGGCAGTCACTAAGTGTTTAATTAGCAAATATTAGTGAATCTGAAGCATCTACTAAAAACTATGATGATGTATTATCGTCCATTTTCCAGATAAGTGCAATTGTGCAAGTGATTCTTATTAAGATTGTTTCAAAACTCAATTGTCTATCTAACATTCTAACTCAATTGTCTATCTACCAAACTATTCCGGATAAATTTCGGGCAACTTAAATTTTTTATCAGAGCCTACTCCATTGTGTTACACCCTATAAAAACGAGGCATTTGAAATGTTCTGCAAATATTAAAAAACTATCTAATCATTATCTTAAACTTGATGATGTGTCTTAATTAATGAGTTTTGCAATTAATTACCACTTGATATTTTGCTAGGCATAGTATAATGATTTAGGACAACTAGGCTTCTCCAATGTTACTACTCAATTATTTTTGACAAAAGATCTCTTCGCTCCCACAAAATAATTTTTAATTTATTTTTTGTATGTTTCAAATAAAATATAATATATTTTCACCATTCCATATAAATTGGTCATATTTAATATTTGTAGTCAACACAATTTAATTTGATCAAATATTAATAACAATCAATTATTTTATTAAAATAAAAAAATATTGAAAATTATTTAGTGATTTATCAATAATAGTTTTTAAAGTTTCATTAGAATAATTGGATTGAAATTAATATTTGAGTTCACTTGTATTAACCAAAAAAGTTCAATGTGATCAATATAAGTGGAACCGAGGGTTCTATCTGTGACATAAGAAAGATTTGGTTAGATTTTTTAATATTTTAAGAAATATATATTATTTATTTATACATTATTTGCATCAATAAAATTGTAATAAAGTTAACAGATACTCATGTTATTAACTTAATAATGTCATCAATTTTCTTTAAATATAATAAATAGTCAAAAAATGGTAGATAAAATATTTAGGAATTCTATTTTTTTTATAGACATTTATTTTGGTATACTATTTTTTTAAAAAAATAATCTTTAATTTGCTATGGAAAAATATTATTTGCTAGCATCTTATTATTTTCATTTAAAAAAAATTTATTTTTATTTTAAATAGTAATTTAGGACGAGATAATTATAAGAAATCAAAATTGGACTTTTATATTGTGTGCCCATGGGCACATGATAAGGATTAAAGATTCTCTTGTAATGTGTGTCAAATTAATACTTGACACACATTACAAGAGAATCTTTGAATAAATCTTTTAAAGATTCTCTTGTAATATGTGTCAAATTAATACTTGACACACATTACAAGAGAATCTTTAAAAGATTCTCTTGTAATATGTGTCAAGTATTAATTTGACACACATTACAAGAGAATCTTTAATCCTTATTATGTGCTCATGGGAACACAATAGAAAAGTCCATCAAAATTATGGGACAGAGGAAAGTGAACTGGTGGCCAATTCCCTAAGCATGTGTGCTTACTGTTTGAGCTGTTCTAGGACACATCAATTAATGTGGTCAACTGCTCCTCGTTAATTACTCCAACCTCCCTTCCGTACACATTTTTCTAGATTGTTTACACATTTTTTTAATATAAAAATTGTGCAAATAGCAGCACCCAAGAAAAAAAACGTAGTGGGAATAGAAATTCCCTTTTTTATTTTTTATTTTTGAAGAGAAACTGTTCCAAATGTCAATTTTAATCTTCAATAATCTGAACTGATGTCATTAACTGGGTCAAAAGATTGGAATTTTAGCAGCCATATTGTATTGAAAAAATCAACAACAGACTTCCTGTCTAGTTTAATAGAAGTAGTACACAACTTATGAGAATGTAAACAGTCACGACAACCTTTCAGTTCAGCCCTCTTTAATCTTGAAAAATTCAAATCTCCATGTATATATCTTTGATGGACTGCAGAGTTGTGACCATCAAAAATTAAAAAGGTTCTTCATCTTAAATTCCAAATCTTTTTTCCCATTTATTAAACATTCTTGCTTATTATTTTTTAAATTTCTTTTCAATTCCAATATTTGTTTGAATATTAATATATATCATTTATGTTTAAATTGCAGATGGTTGATCGAAAATGGGAAAACTTACCCCTTGACTGTTTGGTTGTTATATTTTCAAAAGTTGGATTGAGGTCGCTGGTGGAAGGAGTACCATATGTATGCAAGTCTTGGTACAAAGCCACTCTGAGTCCTCAATGCTGGCAATCTCTCCTCTTTCCGTGCATCATGGAAAAAAATAGTACTCTATTTTTTGCCGACTTCCCAATGACAATAGAAGTACACAATTGTATCGTTAGAGGGTAATTTTCATTTATTTATTTTTTCGATGAGATTAGGATAATCGCTAGTTTATTAGAAATTCAGGGAACAAGTTTTAGATTCCGACACTAGCTAACATTTATTTTATCTTCTTTGTTATTTTTTTCTTGAATTTTGCTTTATCCCTTCCAAGGTGCCGTTTACATGAAGCGTTTGTTAAGTTTGTGATTGGCCGTAGCAAAGGATCGGCCAATGGAATTAGATTTCGATCCGGCTACATGACGCAAAAAGTACTCAATTGTATCAGTGATGGGTAAGTTATGGTGATTTCTTTTCTGATTTTTTGCTCTTCCTGAATTTTGTTTTATCCATTCAGTTTCTAGTCACCTGTTGAGTGTTGACAAAATATGGTTTCAAGTAAGGTAGGACCATTAGAGCTGAAAATGTTTTACAAAATCAAACATTCACTTCAATATTTTTTTAATTATTTTTAAGATTTGATAAGTTCTTAGTGAATTTGGCAGAAAGACAAAAAAGTGTTTGTAAACATCCTTCAATCATGTAATATTGAACTTAACTAACGTCTTTATTATATTTTTTTTTCTTTTCATTTTTTGAATCTTTGGAATAGATGTCCGAGTTTAAAGTGGCTGGCCTTACCATCATATGATGATTTCCTTTCAGAAAGCCTAGTGCTTTCGAGCTCCTTTTGCAAATGGAAAGACTTGGAGTCTTTGAGAATTGGTGAAGGCTTTTCATTGGCGGAAATTATTCCTGAGATTAGCATCCACTGCAAAAACTTTGCGTGGTTAAGTGCTGATAATGTTAACATTAGGCAAGGTGAGGCATCTGCTATTGCCAACCTACTCCCAAACATTAAGCGTTTATCGTTGGAGGATTCATGGATTGAACGCAGTGATCTTTTGACAATTATGAAAGGGTGCAAGAATCTTGAAAACCTTGAGCTCCGCTTTTGCACTGGCTTTGATGTAGATGAGGAGATCCTAAATCTTGCTGCTCATGTTGCCACCGTCAACTTTGAGGGCTCAAAGCTGAATCACTATGACTCTTATGATGATGAACCATTGAGCTCTCGTGATGCAGATTTTTATTACGGTTCTGATTAACTGTGCGGCGGAATGACTAAGTTTATCTTAACAAGGGAATATCTTCACTACAATTCATCAATGTTATACTTTTGACTGCCAACTAGTGATTTGACGGTGATCTGAAATGTAATTTTCATTTTTTAAGTTTGTTTACTTTGTTTTCATTTTTAGTATGTATAAAAAAGGATACTCTTTCTGGACATGGTATTTGTTCTTTGGGTTCTGATAGGATGCAACAAATCAACAAATGGTTTTGATAAAAAAATTATCATGCAATCACCTTAACTATCAAAAGCAAAAAACATAATAACCAACTTCCATGATTTATTCGGCCATTGGAAATGTTATATCTAAAAGTAGGGGTGTAAGTGGTTTAGCTCAAACCGCGGTTTGAGATCGAACCGAGCTAAACCACGTGGTTTAGCTCGATTTTTAATTTTATGTGGTTTAGCTCGGTTTGAAAAATTCCCAAACCGGTCGGTTCGGTTTAGCTTGCTGTCTGAGTGCACCAAGCTGAACCAAGCTAAACCGTTGAAGCAGTTAAACCGAGCTATGGAACCGAACCGTCAAACCGAGCTATGAAACCGAGCTATCAAGCCGAGCTATGGAACCGAGCTATGAAACCGAGCTAACTTAAATTTTAATCCTGTACATCCATTCATAATAAAATTAATCTAAACCCTTCATTTTCTCAAAACCCTAAATAAGATAATTAGATATCATCAGCCTCCTCCTCACTCTTATTCAGATTTCATTTCATTTCATTTCATTTCACTTCTATTCTTTCTCTCTCTTCCCGTCTTCTACCTCACCTTCGCCACGCCAGAACCTCACCATCGCCATTGGCCAGAAGCTCACCTTCGCAGGCTCTCTGTCTCACCTTCTTCGCGGCGCTGCCTTGCTTCCCTCACCCCTCTTTCTCCGGCGTCTACATCGGTCTTATCTCCTTCGCCAATCGCCAGTTTAGTCAAAGCTGTAGAAGATCCCACTTCGAGCTCTCATTTATGGATAAAGAGCAAAAAGCTTCTTCAACTCAAGACACGGAAGTGTCTTCATCTGCTATCGGGTACTCTGATTTAAAGAGTAAAGCGGCTACTTCGGCAGTTTGGGATCACTATGACAGAGTAATGGAAGGTAAAAAGCTTTTACAGTCAGTTTGTAAGTATTGCAAATCAAAGTATTCTGGTAGTTGTAGCACTAGTACTCTTACTAATCATTTAAGCAAGTGTTCGAAATATCCATATAAGTATAATCAAACCGCGGTTTTAGACCGAGCTAAATCGAACCATGGCGGTTTAGCTTAGCTCGGTTTGAAGTTTTTTGTGGTTTAGCTCGATTTGAAATTTCTCCAAACCGATACTAGCGGTTTAGCTTCAAAATTTCCCCAAATCGAGCTAAACCGAACCGTTTACACCCCTATCTATAAGGGATCGGGTGCTACTATTTGCACCACCAAATAGTGTAAAATACCTAGAAATGCTAAAAAGATACTTAATCATTGTCTTAAATTTGATGATATGCATTAATTAACACTGAGATGGAGTAATTATTTTCTATAAAAACTGCCATTTTTTTTTAGATTTTTTTCCAAAATATTGCTTTTTAAAAATTTAAATACCAAATTAACATTGATGAAAAAGTATGTACCAAACTAGCACTTTCAAGTTGAATTCCGGAATTACCAATTCTGGAATAATGTAATCCGGAATTGGTAATTCCGGAATTACTTTTTTTTTTTTACAAAACAGAAATAACAAAATAATATTTTTGGAAAATCCAATTCCGAAATTGGTAATTCCGGAATTACTTTTTTTTTTTTTAACAAAACAGAAATAAGAAAATAATATTTTTGGGAAATTCAATTCCGGAATTGGTAATTCCGGAATTGCTTTTTTTTTTTTTTTTTTTTTTTAACAAAAACTAATTAACAAAATAAATGAACCATTTTCCTTGTAAGTGAATGCACATATTTAGTTAATATTCATCATTTCCAAGTCTTGCTAGTACTGGGAACTGGGAAGCCATTATATTTGTTCAACCGAGGAATTGAGTTTTGAAATGGGAATTTCTATTCCCACTACCTTTTTTTCCTTTTGCACTACCTCTTTTTTTGTGCTGAAACAGATATAGGAAAGTGTGCACATTACTCTGTTAGTGCCTAACACTCTCGGAAGACGCGCGTGGTGGCCTTCCCCTTCCTTTTATAATTGACCCCTTTTATAATTTACCTAACTGACTTGATTATTTTTTATCATTTCAATAATTGAAATTTTTATTACAATGGATAGGTACTCCCACTCTCACAAAAAATAGTCTCTTTTTTTGTTTTAATTATATTTCTTTCTAAAAATATTATATTTTTAAAAAATATATCCCAAAATAATAATTCTTTCAAATTATTTATCAAAGTGACTCATTATTTGAAATCCGCTACACGATGTAGTTAGTTTGTAATTTTTTTCATTTAAACTCGCTACACGGTATAGCGAGTTTAAATTTTGATATTATTAAAGAATTCTTTATCTTTTTAGGTATTCCGATATTTTCGTGTTAATTACATTTTATAATAAAACCATGGCAAGTATCTCATTTTTTACATACTTTATTACTACTCTATGGGCTCGTTTGGTAGTCGAGTGGGATTAGCCAGTATTAATAGTGAGGGAATTGTTAATCCTATGATTAATAATGAGGCTTCCTAATAATCATGATTGAAAATATAAACTTTTGTATGATAGAAATCACATAAAACAAGGCAATGTTCTTTTAAATACTTTATACACTTGTCTCATAAAAATATCATATTTAATCTGTCAACATTTTAAAACAATATTATGTTTTATTTATTTATATATGTCTTGCACAATAGTAAAATTATACTAGAATTATTTTCATTTTTTTTAAATGCAATATTTATTTTATTACAAATTTAAAAATAAAGTGCAATATTTATTTTTTTTAAAAAAAAATTAAGATTGAAATAACATTACATTTTTATTAAAATTAAAATTAAATAAATTTATGTAACTTGTAAAATTATAAAAATAGCAAAACATAATGGAGGAAGAAAAAAAAAGATGAAACATTGAAATTTAAGACCTATTAATAAATATAGAAAAATCATTTGGTTCAAACTTCAAAAACAAATCAATGTCAACTTTTTAGAATATCGAGGTTGTTTACACTATTTTTTAAAAATTTGGTAGTGCAAATTAGAATGCACATTGGAACTTACACAAAAAGTCTGTTTTCTTATTCTCAGTACAACATGACTGCTATCATTTCAATCTTTTGGCCCAATTAATTACAACATAGTTTAGACTTTTAAGGCTAAAATGTCATTTAGGCTCCGTTTGTTTCATGTAAAACATTTTCCGGAAAATGTTTTCCTTGTTTTCGGGTGTTTGTTTCAAGTAAAATGTTTTCCGAAAAATATTTTACCTACTTTCGAGTGTTTGGTAACCACTTGTAAAAGAAAGTCAAATATAAAACATTTTACAAGGATGTAAAAAAAGGAGGTTTTCTTTGTAAAATGATTTACCAATTTCAAATTCGTAAATCATTTTACAACTCTTGTTCTTGGCCTTATTGTACAACTCATATTACGCTCGATACAACATAATAATAATAATAATTAAAAAAAAAATTTAACTGCCCCCACCCACCCCACCCCACCCCCCCCAAAAAAAAATTTTTTTTGGAAACCGCCCACCCACCCCCGCCTACCCCACCTCCCACCCCCCAAAAAAAAAAATTTTTTTTTTATTTTTTTTTGGAAACCGCCCCACCCACCCCGCCTACCCCACCCCCCCCAACCCTCCCCCAAATTTTTTTTTTTTTTTTTGAAACCGCCCCACCCGCCCCCGCCTACCCCACCCCCCAACTCCACCCCCAAAAAAAAATTTTTTTAATTTTTTTTTTGGAAACCGCCCACCCTCCCCCCAAATTTTTTTTTTTTTTAATTTTTTTGGAAACCGCCCCACCCACCCTGCCTATCCCCCCCAAAAAAAAAAATTTTTTTATTTTTTTTGGAAACCGCCCCACCCACCCCGCCTACCCCACCCCACCCCCACCCTCCCCCAAAAAATTTTTTTTTAATTTTTTTTTTTTTTGGAAACCGCCCCACCCACCCCCGCCTACCCCACCCCCTACCCCCAAAAAAAAAAATTTTTTTTTAATTTTTTTTTGGAAACCGCCCAC
Organism: Adenophora triphylla var. japonica; assembly: GCA_022495995.1. Classification (NCBI taxonomy): domain Eukaryota; kingdom Viridiplantae; phylum Streptophyta; class Magnoliopsida; order Asterales; family Campanulaceae; genus Adenophora; species Adenophora triphylla. Next base: position 78,273 of record JAFEMH010006371.1, on the reverse strand, counting down.
CCACCCCCGCCTACCCCACCCCCCCCCAATTTTTTTTTTATTTTTTTATTTTTTTGGAAACCGCCCCTCCCACCCCCGCCTATCCCACCCCTACCCACCCCCCACCCAAAAAAAAAAATTTTTTTTTTTGGAAACCGCCCACCCACCCCTGCCTACCCCCCCCCACAAAAAAAAATTTTGGAAACCGCCCACCCACCCGCCCCACCCCACCCCCACCCCCCACCCACCCCCAAAAAAATTTTTTTTTTTTTTGGAAACAGCCCACCCCCCAAAAAAAAATAATATTTTTTATTTTTTATTAAAAAATTAAAAAAAAAATTGGGGGGGGGGTGGGTAGGGGATGGGGTAGGCAGGGAGTGGGTGGGGCGGTTTCCAAAGTTGATTTAAATTAATAAAAAAAAAGTGACATTTCCGAAAAATATTTTCGTCAAATTTGCCAAACAACTGAAAACAAGACCATGATATTTTACAAGAAAACATTTTACATGAAAATCTTTTTACATGAAAACATTTTACAAGGAAACCTTTTTACATGAAATCATTTTACATGAAAACATTTTCCGAAAAATGTTTTACGCGAAACAAACGGAGCCTTAATTAGACAAATTTTCAAATGCCTCTTTTTTTATCGGGGTGTCCAGCTATGGAGTAGGCTTGGAGAAGGTTTTTCATTAGGGTCCTACTATATGTTCATTTTTTTTATTAAAAAAATGTGCAAAGAACTTAGAAATACTAATTATAATTGTAGTGGAGTAATTATGAAAAGTTGTGTACTACTTAATCATAATCATAAAAGCCTCATATTTCGTATTTTCATCCTACTCTTCTAAGCGAATAGTAATAACTAGCAATACACTCGTAATATGCACAATATTAATTTAAAGTCGATTAAATATGAATACTAAAAATTATAAGAGTTATACTAAAATTAAAATTGAATAAGCAAAAATACAACAATAAACCCAAAACAAAAAAAAAAATGTGTACATAACAAATATAATATAGTGCATTTAAATATTTTGAAATAGTTTCTTGAACTTGAAGACAACATTCTTAGTAAAAACACCTGGAACATACCAACTTCACCGTCACCATTACAAATTAACACTTCACGAGTTTAATTTGATATCGTCGTACCCGATAATCAACAAAGTTGACTCATAGGCTAGCAAAATTGATAACTCAAGATAATGAATCATACATTGTCACAGCAAAATATCAGTATTCAAATAATTCCCACACGTGATAACTAATAACTCTGATTTGTGTTTATCCTCATAGCATATGATGTAACACAAGTAGGAAAGGAAGACTTTCGAGGCCAGTTTCTGAAGTGTGGGAGCGCTGGCTCCCAAGGGGAGGGAGCACTGGCTCCCAATTGAGCAAAACCGCATGAGGCTGCTGGAATAAGGGAGCGCCGGCTCCCAATAGGGGGGAGCGGCCGCTCCCATGGTGCAGAGGACAAGACGAATTTCAAGTTACCTTATTTACATTTTTTGTTCCTTTTTCTATTAGGATTTTCTATATTTTCTTTTTATGTTTCCTTGGGGATTTAGGAGAGTTTCTATATTTTCTTTTTATGTTTCCTTGGGGATTTAGGAGAGTTTCTATATTTTCTTTTTATATTTCCTTAGGGATTTAGGAGAGTTTCTATATTTTCTTTTTATGTTTCCTTAGGGATTTAGGAGAGTATGAGCTATAAATACTCCCCTCTAGTTTTAGTTTTAGGTAGTCTTGATATTATTATTTTCTTTGGTTTTCGAATTAGTAATAAAACTTCGTGTTTTATCGAAAGAATTCGTTCTTGAGTTCTTAGGAATTTCTTTAATTCCTGCAGAGGTTTTAATCATTATTGATTAATTCCTATATCATTCCGCTGCGTTTACATCAGTTGGTATCAGAAATCGGACGATCCTAGGGTTCTCCGACGAGAAGATGACCAATTCCGGTGGAGCCAACGGAGACACGCAAGCCACTCTTGCAGCAATCCTTGAGCGCATAGCAAACCAAGATCGTGAATATCGGGAGCGTGCAGAGCGACAAGAAGCCCTCCAAAGAGAACAACACACCCAATTATTAGCGGCCTTGGCGGGATTGCGAGTAGATGGTGACGGTGTCAACCCTAACAATCAACATGGTCCTCATGGGGAACACCTCCGCCATGATGGTCCGATTGGACGGGAGAATAGAGCTAACGGTGGGCGCGAGGACAGGGGAGCTCCTCCGGAAGTACATAGACCCAAGATTAGGGCCGATATTCCCTATTTTTCGGGTGAGTTATCAATCGAAGAATTTTTGGATTGGCTTAGAGAGGTCGATAAGTTTTTCGAATTAATGATGGTTGAAGATGATAGAAAAGTTCCCTATGTTTAGACTATAAATACTCTCTTAGGTTGCATTTTGTGGCAGTTTTTATCAATATGTATGCTATTTATATTTTAGGGCTTATTCACATCATATGAAACTTTTAAGCGGATGATAAGACTATGTAAATATATTTTTAATATATCTTTGTATATATCCTTAGGATGTTAATTAGTCAAATCTTTCAGATATATCTTAGCCCTAGAATCATGTTAAAATAGGCTGATTTTATGAGATTTAATTTTATATATTAAACTATAAATATTGGTTGTAACAAGAGTTGATATTATCAATAAAAATCATTCTCTCCTGGTATCATCTGCCCATTGATCCAAAACCCTCTTCAAAGCTTCCGCGGCCACCACCCAACTCCCACTCGGTATCTACCTATTTCCGACGACCTCTGTCCGGCAACCAACCCTCCTTATCGACACCACCCTCATCTTGAATACAACACACCACCCTCAACCCAACCGTCCTTATCTCTGCTACCCATGTCTCCGTCCCTACAATCCTCACAAAATCGTTCCTAAATACATTTGATGCATCTTCATTGGCTACTCTCCTACCCAAAGTGCATACTAGTACTATTGCTTAGATCCCACCACCAATCGTGTAAACACTTCTCGCCATTGCAACACCTGGTGTAATCACACCAACACTTACACCAACCGATCTACCCAACCATCCAGCTGATACAACCTCTAGTGTAATCACATCTGAAACCACACCAACCATCTCTAACCCTTCTTTTCGTACCATCATAACCCTTATATCCAACAATATTATGAAAACAATCCTGAAATATGCCAATCTAGCCACCTTATCATCCCCCTCAAGCTTACCCACAACAACTAAACAAGCTCTCTCCTCTCCCATTTAGCGCACTGCCATACTAGAAAAATACCAAGCTCTCACAAAAAAAAAAACACGTGGACCTTAGTATCCTCTCATCAAGCCCAAAACATTGTTGGTTGCATTGCAAATGGGTATTCCGTTTAGATACAATCCTGATAACTTCATCCAAAAATATAAAACCCGCCTTGTTACCGAAGGCTTCACCCAACGTCCCGGAGTGGACTACTTTGACACATTTAGTTTGGATGTCAAACCCGTCATAGTACGCCTCCTTCTCTCCCTTGCTCTAAGCCAAGGATGGCCTCTTTACCAATCAAACGTCAACAACGCCTTTCTTCAAGGCACCCTTAATGAAACCGTTTTTATTTCTCAACATTCGGCTTCGTTGATGAAGTCAATCCAACTCATGTGTGCCGACTCACCAAAGCCATCTACGGCCTAAAACAAGCCCCTCGAGCTTGGTATACCGAGCTCAAAACCCATTTTTTCTCCTCCGACATCCAAACCTCTCTAGTTGTTCCTTCCTTTTTAATCTACACCAAACACCATCATAAACTATACCTCCTTATCTATGTTGACGACATTATCATCACCGGCCAATCCCAACCATTCCTCCAAACCTTCATTACCAACCTTTCCAATCGCTTTTTCCTAAAAGGCCTTAGGCCTCTCTCTTCAATTTCTTAGGTATTGAAGTCACTCCTAGTGCTCAAGGACTTGTCTTCTCTCAAACCAAATACATTTTTGATCTACTTCAGACTTCAGTAAAATTGGGATTTTCAATGCATAGTAGTAATCATTATGTTGAAAAGTACTCCCTCCGTCCCACGTTAGTTGAGACTTCTTTCCCTTTTGGGCCGTCCCACGTTAGTTGAGACTGTCCAAAATGGCAAAGGAATCTTCACTATTTACCCCACTCATTCTCTCTCCTATTTCACTTTTACACTCACAACATTCTCTCTCCTAACTATTCCTCCCACTCATTCTCTCTCATATTTAATTCTTCATACTCACAACATTTTCTTTCACTTTTTCTCTCACTTACTTTTCCTTAATTGGTGTGCCCAAAAAGTTAGTCTCAACTAACGTGGGACGGAGGGAGTAGTTTACAAGCTAAAATTCCCCCTATCTTTTATGTCAACGAATCAAATGGGAGGGTGAGTAGAAATAATTTTGATTTCAATATTTTCTAGTAATTTTAGATTTTCGTATGAAATGAAAAAAGATATAAATAAAAATTTGTAATAATAACAAGGAAAACATAAAAATAACAAATGTGATTTTACCAAATCTTTAAAATGTTTCTTACACCATCCCAAAATAAAATAACTATTTACAAAAGCAAAGAGTAGGTCTGCTGAGAAACGCGTTTCTCCATAACTATGGAGAAACGCGTTTTTAATAGCCAGAAGCTATACGTTTGATAACCAGAAGAAAATTTCTGGATATCAGTCTCAAAGGGTTCTGGATATCCAGAAGCTTTGGAACGGATATCCAGAAGCCTTTGGGCAGATATCCAGAAAAAATAGATTTGAAGCCAAATCCAAGGCCAAGACCACAAATTGCTTATTGAAGGTTTCTGGATATCCAGAAACCTTCAAATGTATATCCAGAAACCATCAAATGAATATCCAGAAACATATTTGAAGCCAAATACAAGGCCAAGACCAGAAAATGCTTATTGAAGGTTTCTGGATATCCAGAAACCTTCAAATGTATATCCAGAAACCATCAAATGAATATCCAGAAACATTTTGAAAGTTTCTGGATATCATTTTGAAGGTTTCTGGATATCACTTTCATAAGCTTCTGGATATCCTTTCAAAGGGTTCTGGATATCCAGAACCTTTGAGACTGATATCCAGAAGTAACCATGGGACAAGGTCATGGCCAATACAAAAAGTTTCTGGATATCCTTTCAATAGCTTCTGGATACCCGTAACCCGTTTCTCCATAACTTATGGAGAAACGCGTTTCTCCCTAGATTTTACGAAAAGCAAAAATTATACCAAAATGAGTGTCTATTTTTCAAGAAAATTATTGTTTCTAATTTTTTATATTATTTTCACTATTCATTACTTTTTCCATCCCACTAAAAATACACTTTTTATTTTTTATTTTGGACATATTAATTAAGAAAAAGTGTAAATGATGTAAGTGTTGTGAGTATAAAAAGCGAGGTATGAGATAATATAAATTAGTGAATAATAAGAGGATAGTTGTTTTCTTTTTACAATAATTGGATAGTTATTGTGAATATGCAAACAATTCTCATTGAAAAGTGAGGTATGAAGGAGAATGTGAGATAGTGAATAATAAGTATATATTTGTTGTGAATACGTTAGTAAGTCTCATTGACTAAATAATTATTTTAAAGTTTCCATTTTAAGAAAATATAATTTTTAGTTGAACAACCTTTCAAAAAAAAAAGTACTCCCTCCGTCCCACTTTAATTGAGCCACTTTCCTTTTTGGGATGTCCCACTTCAAATGAGCCATTCCATAAATGGAAAGAAGTGAACAGTGTTTCGGACATTTATACCATCATAATGTTTATATATTTACAAAAAAATCATTCATTATACCCTTATAATTTTAACATAAAAACCAATCATTAACTTACTATTCCTTCCACTCATTCTCTCTCTTATTAAAAAATCATTCATTAACTTACTATTTCTCCCACTCATTCTCTCTCCTATTAAATATTTTTAACTTTTACATTATCTCTCATCTAATATTCTAAACACTTTCAATTCTTTATTCATTTTTCTTAAAAACCGTGAAATAAACCAATGGCTCAATTGATCCGGGACGGAGGTAGTATAATTTTTAGTGGGACGAAGGGAGTATATCTATAGTATAAATGGCAACGTCCGTGAACAGTACAATGAATAGTAGTACCAAGTGCCAAATTTTCCATTTTGCCCTCATTAAGTTGTCCCTTTCCCATTTTGCCCTAAAAATTAACAAAAAAAAAAAAAACGTGTCCTCAGACACGGGCTTTAACTAGTGTTTTATATTTTTAGTGGGGTAATGAAACTTTAAAAACTGTTATTGATAGTATTTATAATTGAGTATTAATAACAAGTTTTATAATTTTATCAAATTAACATAAAATTATTGTTCAAAGTTTTTTCGTAATATTATAAAAATGTGTGACATTTAGACATTCATTATGTGACAGAGCGAGTAAAAAATGTGTAATGTCTTTTTAAGTTAATATCTCTCCGCCTCATTTTAAATTGCGATTTTTTTTCATACTAGGAGTCTCACTTAAAGTTGCAAAGACACAAAATGGAAGCTTTATAATATTTTTAATTAATATGACGCACTTGTTATATTCACACATATTAACCACTTACTATTTTCTACCTCACTTGATCGAACCAAAATTGTATAATGACTCACTTAGCGGAAAAGATATTTTGGACGAATGACGGACAACTGTAAAACAGACATCGTTAAGCCGCGAGAGTTTAGCCCCGCGCAAACCATTCGGTGTGAGAATAAGAATTTGTTTGTAGAGAAAGTATAAAGACGAAAAAAAAGGAGAAATGTATTGTGTGACGGTGACGTACAGAACGTACCTTTTATGTGAGGGGTTGGACCCATATTTATATCTTGGGCAAATGACAATTTAGGGTCTGAAGTATACGGGCGGTACCACATTGGGGCCTGAAGTCTTAAAACTGTCAATTTGGGGCCCGAAGTTACTATTTTGATCAATTTTGGGCTTTTTGACGTTTTCCGTCAAAAAAGACCGTTAAGTGACCATATGATATGGACGTGAGATTCAGTTAGGGCATTTTGGTCATTTCATAGACTTCAGGCCCAAAAAAAAAACTTTTAAAAAAACAAACAAACAATTTCTTCCCCAAATCTCTCCCCCCTTCCACCCCGTCTCCTTCCCCACCAAATCGTCCTCCACACCCCCATTAATCCCGTCACCTCACTACCGATTCAAATCCCAAACAACCCAAATCATTCCCGACCTTATTCGTAAATTGAGCATCTCCAAACATAATTATATCCAACAACTCAACGACCCCTCTCTCAAATCAACTCAATGACCTCCATCTCCACCCTTCAACCTCACCCTCGGCCAAGAACTCAACGACCCTTCTCTCAAATCAAGCAACACCGGAAGAGAGGAACCCAAATTCGTCTGTAAAGTGACTGCAGATGGAAGATAGGAAACCCAGATTTGATTTGTTTTTTATTTAGAAACACAAATCTGGGTTTGAATTTCATCTTTTTGAAACTCGGATTTGGGTATGAATTCGAATTTGAATTTCGATTTGCTTAGACATGGCTGCTGCACACGTGTGTGATACTTGATTAATCTCACAAGGAGCTGCTAGTTTGGAAACCCAACTAGCAAACCCAAACCTGGATTTGAATTTCATACTTATGAAATAAATATTTTTTGCTTAAATATGAAATATTTAGTTTTAGTTTAAATTTTTTTTATTTTTTATTTACATTATATAATTATCCAATCTAAAATAATTAATATTTTTTTGAAGCAAAATAATTAGTAATTTAAATTATTAGAAAAAAGGATAATAGTTAATATCTTAAATTATTTTAAATCATATTAACTATTATCTTTATTTTTTTTCAATATTTTAAATTTACTAATTATTTTTTGTAAAAAAAAAAACTAAATATTTTTATTTATTATTTTATAAGGTAAATGACACTTTAGGACCTGAAGTCTATGAAATGACCAAAATGCCCTCACTGAATCTCACGTGCATATCACATGGTCACTTAACAGTCTTTTTTTACAGAAAACGTAAAAAATCCCTAAATTGATCAAAATTGTAACTTTGGGCCCTAAATTGACATTTTTAAGACTTCAGGCTCCAATGTGGTACCGTCCGTATACTTCAGACCCTAAATTGTCATTTGCCCTTATATCTTTAGGGTGAAGTATCCTACAAAATAGGAAATCTTTAGATAAGTCATAATAAAAAAGTGAATCCTTGTCGCACAAGTCTATTTGTGTGAATATGAATCCTGAAAAGAATAGGATTCTATGAATGATTTTATATTTGTGTAGGGAAAACATACCTCATAATTAGGAGATAAAATAAAACTAAAACATATAATAAGAAGTAAAATAGGAGGATATGTTTATTCTTTTCACCACTAATAATTACTTTTCCACTATGTATACTTACAACACCTTAAAATATTTCTAATTTTTTTAACGTCCTTTATAAAGATGGAATAAGATAAAATAAATAACTTACTACAATGACAAATTGATGGAATTAATGCTAAAATATTTCTAATAATTTTTTAACGTACTTTATAAAGAAGAAACAAGATAAAAATAAATAACTTACTACAATGACAAAATTAATGGAAATAATACACTGATAAATTTCAGGAAAAAAATCAAATATTGTGACAAATTTTATAGTTTTTTCTCATCAGTATTCCATCATGGTTCTCTCTATTTCAAAAAGATAATCTTGTTTGACAAGATTTTTTTATATATACAAGCAACCTTTTTTATAAATGACATTACTTGTTTGTACCTCTTTAAAATTGCATTATATTATTTTTTGTCTCATAATAAATGTTACAATTTTAAATATCATTCCAAAGTAAGTATACTAGCATTTATAAATAAAAGATTAATTTTATTGTAATATTATCATAATATAAATAATGTGAAATTAAATAAAATGCATTTCATAAAACATTAAAAATCAACCATATCATCAACATTATAAACTGAAGGATATTCTTGTAGTTTTAGGACTTTGCATAGTCCCAAAATACTTTTAGTTTTAGGAATTTTCACTCATAATAATTAAAAAAAAATACATATTAAATATACAAATTATTCTTTGAATATTTCAATTAACTAGATAATTAAATATTTTTACAATAACAACTAGTTAATCAAAAATAAGGGTAGTTTAGGTAAACATGTCAAAGTTTTATAAAAAAAAACTTTAAAATTATAAGTATTTTGAGATAAAAAAAAATATGTTCTAAAATTGCAAGTATTTTGAGAAGAAGGAAGTAATACTTAACTACTTTCTTTATCATACAAAAAAGTCTAGCCTAATTGGGTAAAAAAAAAATGGCAGTTTTTATAGAAAATAATTACTCCATCTCAGTGTTAATTAATGCATATCATCAAATTTAAGACAATGATTAAGTATCTTTTTAGCATTTCTAGGTTTTTTACACTATTTGGTGGTGCAAATAGTAGCACCCTTTTGAAATCCATTCATAATTAATTTAAGCATTTACCCATAAATATTAAACGTTTCTTTTCAATGACTTTTACTTTTGAGATTTAATGCATTAAAAAAAAAATTGATTTTTTTTTTGTCTCGCCTTAATTAAATTTGCTCAATTTTATTACGATAGTTATGAAAATTTTCAAAAAAAAAAATCTGAAATATAAAATCTCTACTTGTACTATAAAAAAAGTAGTTTTTTTGTCTCACCTTAATTAAATTGTTAAACAATCATTTTGATTACGAAAATTATGCCTTGATAAAGGAAATTAAGAGAAAGTATTATTTTTTCCGTCTCAAAATAATTATTTTGAAAAATTTTCTACTTCTTTTAAAAAAAATCCTTCATTTAAAAAATTAATATTATTTTGTCCCAAAATGAATAACTAAAATAATAATAATATTTCTTTTGTCCAAAATTCGTCCCAGTGATTGTTTTAGAAAAGAATACTTCATCATTCTTTATTCGTCTCAATAATAAATGTTAATGCATTTGTCTCCAAATATAATAAATGTTAATGTCTTAGTCTCAAAAAATGAATTCTCAATAATAAATGTTAATGCATTCGTCTCAAAATATAATAAATGTAAATGTTTTAGTCTCAAAAAATGAATGTTAGTGCCTTATTTTGGTCTCAAGAAAAACATTTATTTTGGACAAAGGTATTACGAGTAACATTTATTTTTGAGACGAATGAAGTAGTATTTTTTTCTAAAATATTCATTGAGGGGAAGGAAGTAATATTAATTTTTTTGAGCAAAAGAAGTAGCATTTTTTTAATTATTCATTTTTGGATGAAAGTAATACACATTTTTGAAATGAATAAAATTGGGCTACATAATTTTTTAAAATTGCAATAAATATTCCTATAAGTAACTCAATAAATTAAAAAAGTATGTAGTTAAAATTTAACACTATACAATTATCGTAAAATCTAGGGAGAAACGCGTTTCTCCATAAGTTATGGAGAAACGGGTTACGGGTATCCAGAACCTTTTGAAAGGATATCCAGAAACTTTTTGTATTGGCCATGACCTTGTCCCATGGTTACTTCTGGATATCAGTCTCAAAGGTTCTGGATATCCAGAACCCTTTGAAAGGATATCCAGAAGCTTATGAAAGTGATATCCAGAAACCTTTCAAAATGATATCCAGAAACTTTCAAAATGTTTCTGGATATTCATTTGTTGGTTTCTGGATATACATTTGAAGGTTTCTGGATATCCAGAAACTTTTTGTATTTGCCTTCAAATCTATTTTTTCTGGATATCCGCCCAAAGGCTTCTGGATATCCGTTCCAAAGCTTCTGGATATCCAGAACCCTTTGAGACTGATATCCAGAAATTTTCTTCTGGTTATCAAACGTATAGCTTCTGGCTATTAAAAACGCGTTTCTCCATAGTTATGGAGAAACGCGTTTCTCAGCAGACCTACTCTACAATTATTCACTTACAAAGCCACCAACTTCTTTCTACAAAAGCCACAAGAAGGGCAAATGAGTCAAAATCTTAGCATTTTTGCCAGTAAGCCACGCATGTCCTACGTGTTGGACATGCAAGGGTTTGTTCTTAGCATTTCAATTTATATTTCAGATTTTTTTTTGAAAATTTTCACAACTATCATAATAAAATTGAGCAAATTTAATTAAGGTGAGACAAAAAAAATTCAATTTTTTTTATCCAAAATCTAGGGGTTTCTCCATAAGTATAAGTTATGGAGAAACGGGGTCCGACTTGTCGCGCGACAATGCAGGCCAGAACACGTTACTCCATAAGTATGTCACGATTCTTTTTCTGGATATCCGTCCCAAGGCTTCTGGTACGACACTCAAAATTCGAGGTCGAATTTTTTCTAAGGAGGGGAGGATGATACAGTATGAGCAGCAACAAGGAGACCTTCTGGGGGCAAGGCGGCTGCCCCACCCATGGTCAGGCGGGCGCTTGGGACACAAACGGGAGTTACTGATGTTGTTTCCTTTTCTGATTTCGTTGTTTCCTTATTTAGTTTGATGGTATTTTCAGACTGTTATTTTGATTGATTTTAATTGATTTTAATTAGGTTTATTTTGATAGGATTCTAGAATAATCTTAGAGTAGTATTTAAACAATGTTAGGGCTTTTGTATTTGGGGACTTTTGATTTTGAATTATGAAAATTATATTGTTGTGAGCAATTACTGAGGGTTTAAATCCCGTCTTATATTCTCAATTCTGTTTAGTCATTTTTCTCAAATTATCATATAACTTTCCGTCTGTATTATTACATTATCTTGAGTTATCAATCCTGCTGGCCTTCGAGTCAAATTTGTTGATTCCCGAGTACGGCTATATAAAATTAAACTCGTGAAGTGTTAATTTGTAATGGTGACGGTGAATTTTATTTGCAAGGCACCAAAACTTGCAAGGCACCAGAAAATTACATTACTACCCTCCCATATAAACCAAAAGCCTTCAATTTCTCTCATTCCCTCCATCCCTCACCAGCAATCCACCATGATACGATCGAGGAACTTTCAGATTTTCCATGAAACCCTAATTCGAAACATAACCGGCAATGGCGCCGGCCGATTGTTCCATGCAAATGTGCAAAAGAAGGGGAAGAAGAAGATGACACTGTACTCGAAAATCAGTCCACTCGGAAACCCTAGCTTGATGTTGACTCCGGAGCTCGATCAATGGATTGAAAACGGAAACAAAGTCCATTTCGATGAGCTTCAGCGCATCATTCGTGACCTTCGCAAGCGTGGTGGGTTTTAAAATGAAATGTTGATGAACTGGGTTTGAAATTGTTGTTTAGAATTCCATTGATGAACTGGGTTTGAAATTGAAGTGCGAAATATGTTTCTGGACTGGGATTATTTCGTGTAATTTTACACGAGATGTTTCACAACATTTCGTGTAAAATTACATGAAATTGTTCTTAGCATTTCGTGTATAGGCACACGAAATGAACTAAACATTGTTCCATTGTGTTTCGTGTGCCTATACACGAAATGATTCCATATCATTCGTATGAATTTACACGAAATCACTCAATACATTTCGTGTATTTTCATACGAAACATATCTGACAACGTCGTGTATAATCACACGAAACGTCCGCGTACGGGTGAGGACAATTTTGTCAATTGTTCGTGCCTTGCAAATAATATGCCTTGCAAATAACCATGCCCAATGGTGACGGTGAAGTTGGTTATGTTCCATATGTTTTTACCAAGAATGTTGTCTTCGAGTTCAAGAATCTATTTCAAAATCTTTAAATGCACTATATTATACTCCCTCCGTCCAAGTACATATTTCACGGTTACTGTTCACGCGTGAATTAAGGAAAAAAATAATGATATAATATTGTGAGTGTAAAAGTAAAATAGGAGAGAGAATGAGTAGAGGGAATAGTAAATTATAATGGTGTTGTGAGTATTAAAATAATGTAGGAGACAAAGTGTGAAGTATATAATTGGATGCCCAAAATAGAAAGTGTGAAGTATGTAACTGGACGGAGGAAGTATTTGTTATGTGCACATTTTTTTTTTGGTTTATTGTTGTACTTTTGCTTATTCAATTTTAATTTTAGCATAACTCTTATAATTTTTAGTATTCATATTTAATATTTAATTGACTTTAAAATAATATTGTGTATCACACGGATACGGATGTACTGTTAGTTATTACTCCCTCTGTCCTGATTTAAGGTTTTTACTTTCCTTTTTAGTCTGTCCCAAATTAAGGTTTTTACTTTACTTCTTTTCATAAATGGCAAGTATTTTATCACTATTCCCTCCACTCATTCTCTCTCCTACATTATTTTAATACTCATAACACCATTATAATTTACTATTCCCTCCACTCATTCTCTCTCCTATTTTATTTTCACACTCACAACACTTTCAATATAATATTTCCTCCTTAATCTTCGTACAAAGTCAAACTCAGAACCTTAAAGCGGGACGAAGGGAGTACTATTTATTTAGAAGAGTAGGATGAAAATACGAAATACGAGGTTTTTATGATTAAGGAGTACTCCCTCCGTCCCGTTCGAAAAGACAAAAATTTTCTTTTTGGGTGTCCCATTTGAAAGGGTACAACCCAAAAATGGAAAGTTTTTTATTACTTTTTTATTTGTGGGACCCACTTGTCATACTCTCACAATAAATATCCACTAACTATTCCCTACCCCACTTTCTCTTTCCTACATCACCTTTCACTCACAACATTTATTTCACTATACACTTTTTCTCTTTTCTATATCGCTTTTCTTAATTTTCGTAAAAGAACACAAAAATGTCCTTTCAGACGGAACTGAAGGAGTATACAACTTTTCATAATTACTCCAAAGTCTACTCCATAGCTGGACACCCAGATAAAAAAAGAGGCATTTGAAAATGTGATTAACTAAATGACATTTTAGCCTTAAGGGTGCACTTTCGAGTTTAAAAAAACGAGATAAAGGAAAGAAAATGAGAGAAACTTTAATATATTTTCATCCCTAAAGTTGTTCCCGGGTTTATTCAGGAAAGAAGTGGAAGGAAAAGAAAGATTTTTTTTTAAAATTTCCTCTCCTTCACAATCCTCCCAAAAGTGGGAGAAACTGGAAGGAAAGGAAATCTTATAAAATAAATTTTTTTGTTAAACCTATTTTATTCCAAAGTATAACTCTATCTCTTTCTTCCATTAAGGGTACAAGTGTAATTCAATTTTTTTTCTTCTTTTTCCTTCCTAAACTCGGGAGCATTTGAAGTAGTTATTGAATTTCCTCCCCTCCCCTCCTCTTCTTTCCCTTCCCTTTATCTCCCCTCCTTTTTTCTTCTCTCTATTAATGAGATGTAAATAAGAGTCTTTTTATAATTTAACTATTAATTCACCTAATGTTTCATCTTCTTTTAGATACATAATTTCACTGGACTTTTTTAGTGAAGTAATAAAAGTTATGGTAAATCTATCTTTTGACTTCATATCATTTAAGATTCACTTGATACTTAAATAATATTAATGAAATTAGTTATGAGACTTTTGATAATCTCAAGTTTCATCTTCTTTTAGGGCTTGTTACCGCTAATGTTTATTACATAGTGTCCTTTTAGTTGTTTCAATGCATGTTGAGTTTGCCTCTTCATTATTTGTTATTTAAATTCTATTAACTAAATCAAAATATGAATCTTTTACAAAATCTTAACTTATTTAACTTAAGTTTCATTATCCTTTAGAAGTTACAACATGTACATTTTAATAACAAAATAAAGTTCATTCATGATGAATCTAACTTTGATTTCATTATCCTATGAGTATTTTGATAATCCTAAATTTACTTAACTTGAGTTTCATGTTTTTTTAGAAGTTATTGCATGTACGCATTTTTAAATTAGGAGAATTTTGATAATAAAAAATTTACTTTAGATAATATTCCATATTTTTAGCGATCTATTAGATGCACATATATTTATTAAATATTTTAATGTTTAATATAGTTTGATTCATAATGAATAGACTTTTGATAATTCAAACATAGTTTCACATAACATCATTGTTAATGACATTCATATTTTGAAAATAATTAAAAACAATTATAACATTATTCCTCGTCATTAAAAATAAAAAAACTTTATTCCTCGTCTAGCTTTCTTCGAAGTCTTAAAAGATGCCCCCACATGAGTTTTCTCACCATTTGAATGTGCATGTTCCACCAACGTCTCAATATCGGGACTACATTTAACAAAATTGCCATATAATTGTTGTATGGGTAAATAAAAATGTAATTAATTACTTTTGGTATCATAATGCCTTATGAAAATTAAACCTTTGTTATCCAATAAAATAGGCGTTTTAGCACTAACTTGCCTATAATCTTCATTACCTTGTTTTTGTTTCCTTGTAAGTAAACATAAAACATTTAACTAAACACAAAATAATTTATAAAACATAATTCATAAGAACCTTGAAAATGACAAAAAAAAAACTAAAAAAATGCTCAAAAAATAAATATAAATATAAAAAAAATAAAAAAAATCAGATGAACCGTGAATCAAATGAAATGTAAACCGGACCGAGACCCATATATACATGGTTCATTTACGGTTTATATGTTTGCTGAACCATGAATGAACTGGCGGTTCATGAATCGGGAACCGACGGTTCACATGAATCGAGCATTTCAATATGCATGTTTTAAGCATTGCAAGTAGCATAACACACTTCCCGTTTTGATTTAGTCTGCCATAATGGTATTAAATGTTCCTATTGCAATCAGACATACTCCCTCCGTCCCACCAACATTGATACCAAATTTCTGGGCACGGGGATTAAGGAAAAGTAAGTGAGAGAAAAAGTGAAAGAAAATGTTGTGAGTATGAAGAATTAAATAGGAGAGAGAATGAGTGGGAGGAATAGTTAGGAGAGAGAATGTTGTGAGTGTAAAATTGAAATAGGAGAGAGAATGAGTGGGGTAAATAGTGAAGATTCCTTTGTCATTTTGGACAGTATTAGTTTTGGTGGGACGAACCAAAAAGGAAATAAGTATCAGTTTTGGTGGGACGGAGGGAGTACATATTAACGTTAATCGTTACGTCCAAGTAACAAAGACACTAGGGTACTTGATTGATGTCTACTCTCATAATCTCATTCCATAGTAGGTATCTCCGTATTTGAATCAAATTTACAATTAATAACAATATTTGCGCTCTGATTGTGCTACTGAATTTGTTATATTGAACTTACTGAAAACATGAAATGAATTAACCTATTTTGTTGAATTATTTTGAATGTTATAATTATATTAATCTCTTAATTTATTTAATTTATATATTAGTATTATATATTTTTAGAAAAATCCTTATTTTATAAATTGCACAGTAAAATTTTATCAAAATAAAATTACATAAATTTTTACCAAGGGTATATTATATTATTTGAGCAAGTAATATATATTAGGATAATAAATTGTATATTTTGATCTTAGGCTAATATATATGGAGTACATTTTAGCGGGGACTAAAACAAAATTTTGGCTTCCTATTTTTTTTTTTTTTTTGAGTTTTTTTTAGCTTACCACGAAATTTGTAATAGTTTTGTCGAATAAAAAAAATAAATTTTGTAATATCTCTGTTCAAAGAAAAAAAATCAAGAAGAAGATACACTACTAGAAACAGACCTTTTACCAACGGAAATTTCCGTCGGTAATTTCCCAGTTCCGTCGATAAATGGACATTATCGATTCAAGGACATCGCGTCTATCGACTTGCGAGTAGAGTAAATATGCTAGTTCGAGCGGAGGTTCAATGGGCAATATCCCCACACCTTCGTATGCAAGTTTTTGTCTGCCGGACTCTATCACCAATCTCGTCCTCAATTTCCTTCATGTGGGGGATTGTTGGAAAAGTATGTTGTGTGTGAAGGAAATTGTGTACATTTCCTTGGAAAAATCGTTTGTCGTTGGACAAAGATTATTGTGGGTTCATATTCTACTCCGTGAGAACATGAAAATGATATTTTATTTGTTCAATTTGAAGATTGGATGATAAAAATATTACAGCTTAAATAAATGGATGAAAGTTGGAAATGTGAGTTTGTCTCACATGTGAAAAGAATGGAAAAACTAGTTGATAGTTTTGGCCATTTTTTATTGAATTATAATTCTTTTAATTCAATATTAATTCCAAGAATAACTTTCAAAGTTAATGTCCATTTATGATTGGCAAATGAAACTCCAAGAATAAATTGATGGCAATGTTAATTGTTGAATTAAGATGATCATCAATATGTGGATTAATTGGAGAGTTAATCCTTGGGGAGTTTTGATCTATAAAAGAAATACCCACAACTCTTTGAAAAAAAAAGAGAAAAAAAAAATAGAGAAAAGATAAGAGGAAAACACACAAAAAGAAGCTTTTTCCATCAATCTTCTTCTATCCTCTTGCAATTCGTTCATCTTCTTCCTTTGCCCTCCTTGAATAATTGGAATGGTGATATTGTCCAAGCATATTAGTTCATTTCGCCGGAAAGCTCAAGTGCGAAGTGGTTCCGGTTAATCCGTTTTATCCTGGGAGACTAACGCCCGTTGAAACCTCAAGCACTCATAGAGAGGAGGACGAATTAGTCTTAAGGAGAGTGTGTTCTCACACGACTCGGATACAAGAGATTAAAGATGGACAAACCCAATGAAGAGATCAAATACGGTTGTATCTTTCTTTTTATGATTTTTCAGAATTGTTGTATATTATATTTTCAATGTTGTAATTTGTTTTCCTTTCTATATTTTCAAGATTTTCTAAGGTTGTTGGAAAAGTATGTTGTGTGTGAAGAAAATTGTGTACATTTCCTTGGAAAAATCGTTTGTCGTTGGACAAAGATTATTGTGGGTTCATATTCTACTCCGTGAGAACATGAAAATGATATTTTATTTGTTCATTTTGAAGATTGAATGATAAAAATATTACAGCTTAAATAAATGGATGAAAGTTGGAAATGTGAGTTTGTCTCACATGTGAAAAGAATGGAAAAACTAGTTGATAGTTTTGGCCATTTTTTATTGAATTATAATTCTTTTAATTCAAGATTAATTTCAAGAATAACTTTCAAAGTTAATGTCCATTTATGATTGGCAAATGAAACTCCAAGAATAAATTGATGGCAATGTTAATTGTTGAATTAAGATGATCATCAATATGTGGATTAATTGGAGAGTTAATCCTTGGGGAGTTTTAAGCTATAAAAAAAAATACACACAACTCTTTGAAGAAAAGAGAGAAAAAAAAAATAGAGAAAAAGATAAGAGGAAAACACACAAAAAGAAGCTTTTTCCATCAATCTTCTTCTATCCTCTTGCAATTCGTTCATCTTCTTCCTTTGCCCTCCTTGAATAATTGGAATGGTGATATTGTCCAAGCATATTAGTTCATTTCGCCGGAAAGCTCAAGTGCGAAGTGGTTCCGGTTAATCCGTTTTATCCTGGGAGACTAACGCCCGTTGAAACCTCAAGCACTCGTAGAGAGGAGGACGAATTAGTCTTAAGGAGAGTGTGTTCTCACACGACTCGGATACAAGAGATTAAAGATGGACAAACCCAATGAAGAGATCAAATACGGTTGTATCTTTCTTTTTATGATTTTTCAGAATTGTTGTATATTATATTTTCAATGTTGTAATTTGTTTTCCTTTCTATATTTTCAAGATTTTTCTAACAATCTTAAGACTAATTCTCTTTGTTGAGAAAGGATTGCAGATTACAAGATTCTTGTAGCGTGGTGGCTACGGGAGAAAATATTGAAAAGGGACGGGAAAACAACGAGAAAGAAATCAAGAAAATTTCTGCACAGATTTTTCTTGACCAGGTGTAGTAAAACAGCATTTCCTGCTTCGTTAACCGTTGGATCGAGCTCAAATTTGGTTAGCATGTTCTAATCTCATATAAGAACAATCTGGACGGTGGAGATCGAAATCTTTTATCTGGAGATAAAGATAAAATTTTTTGAACAGAACAGTTTATGAAAGAAAAAAAAAATATTTTGAACATATAATGAACTCACGGAAGAACATCAAGGATGTTGCAATGATTGTGTAAAATAGTTGTGGCGATGCCACTTCTAGTATTTATACAATGGGTGATATATCTCTTATGGTTCATGAGATCATAGTGAGAAAAATCGAAAAGTTCGTAGGAACTAAATTGAGAAATTGAAAGTTGAAAGATGTAATCTTTAACTTTCTTATGGTTCATAAAATCATAATGAGAAAAATTGAATAGTTCATTGGAACTATGTTGAGAAGATGAACGTTAAAAGATGTAGTCTTTAACGTTGCATTTTATCAATGATGTATTGACAAAGATGATAGGACTTCTTGAAAGAAGTTGTTAAATCCTATTATTGTTAATAGTGACAAAAGTCACAAAGATAAAAACAATAGAGCTTCTTGAAAGAAGTTGTTGAATTCTATTGTTGTGAACATTGAAAAATGTTACAAGAACTAAAACCATAGGGCTTCTTGAAAGAAGTTGTTAAAACCTATTGGGGAAATATGTGACTAATGTCATAAAGATAAAAACAATAATGCTTCTTGAAGGAAGTTGTTAAATCTTATTGTTGTTGATGATGACAAATAACACAAAATATTTAGAATGGGAACTTCTAAAAGAAATTGTGTATTTTGTAAATGAGAATGTGATTTTCTCTAATTTAGAGGTGCTCCAAGATGAGACCTTTAAAGTTTTGGAATAATTAACCTTCAATTATAATTTCATTAAGGAATTCAAAGGTTTAAAAATATGAGTGGTTATAAGAAATAAATTGTGTTAATTCTCCTATTGAATTATCAATTTATTCTTAAAGTTAATTCTCTAATTAAGTTAGAGAGTTATAATTTTAACAAAAAAAGTTATAATTGTTAAAAATTAAAGCCAATGGTTGATTTGTGTAAAGACAAATCTCTAATGGAATGTGGTTGTTCCAAGTTTTCGGATCACCATAGTGAAAAGTTAGAAAATTTTGTTGGCCTTGACTTTAAGTGATGGCAACAAAAGATGTTCTACTTGACCACCTTGAACTTAGAGAGGTTTCTTTTGAAAGATCCTACAAAGTTGGGTGAAAATGTGATGGATGTTCAAGCCGTGAGTGCGGTTGAAGCATGCCAATTTTCTTTATCGGAACTATATACTTAATGAATTGTCGGATTCATTATAAACCATATATAGTACGAAGAAAATTGCAAAACATTTTTGGAAGTCGTTGGACTATATATATATATAAAATCGAGAATGCGGGTGAAATGAAAATCATCGTAATCCGCTTCCTTGATTTTAAATAGTGGAATCCATAAATGAAATAAAAAATTATATGAAAGAAGTGGAAATAGTCTTCCATGAAAAACCATGTCGAATGGATGGTGTTGAGTGAAATTCTCAAGTGATAACAATAATTGAGAAATTGTTTTTCACTTGAAAATATTTTAAAATCACCTCAAACATAATGAATGGAAATGAATGTTGAGGTGTGTGTTATTCGTCTTTGTGTTGAAAAAGAGAATAGAACTTTGGAGAAAAAGTTGTCTAACATTTCTTGTGGCAAAAGAAAATGTGATGAAGCATGCCGAAATGCTTAATACTAAAACAAAGTTGGTCAAACTTGTTTTGAAATGTCAAAATCGTTTGAAAAGTCAAACGTGTTTTAAAAGCCAAATTTGTTTGAAAAGTTGAACATTTACCTTGTGTCTTGAGAGACAAATGTGATGTCATTCATGATGTTTAAATGAATGAAACGGAAGTGTGTTCAAGTGATCAATATGAGAATGAATCCCTTTCTATGGTCAAAATAGATTCAAACAAGACTCATCATATATGTGCTTGAAGTTATAATCAAGGCATATTGATTCTTGAGATGTGAATATTATTCACTAGATGATGGTAAAATGTAAATTTTTGCCTTTAACGTTGCTTGCTAAAAGCAAAATGTTGAATCTTATCTCTTTAAAGAAAAAGTTGGAAATCAACTTAATAAAGAGATAGTGATAAAGCACAACTAAGTGTAGTTTGTGTATAAGTTACACAAAATACTATTGGTTGCATATGGTTGGGTATGCTTACAATAGTTGTGATTATAGAATTCTTGTTTAATTCAATAATGGAATCATGAAGCGCTTCTTTCTTTAAGAATATGTTTCCGTATAAATTAAGAGATGAGACAAACTCATTTAAACGTATTCATGATTCAATAGAAGAAGAAGAAGACACTTATCATGAGGAATGATAAAGAAGAGGCATGACCTCGACATAGCAAATGAGGTAGGATAAGAAAATTCTATGGCCCGGATTTTCTAACCTCCATGCTAGAAAATGAATCACAAAGTTATAAAGACATTGAGCTCTTTGAAAGAATCTTTGTGAAAAGAGGTCGTTAAAAGTGAGATTGATTCCATCTTGGAAAATCACACTTGGAAACTAGTGGATTTACCTTCGAGTAGTAAATCACTAGCATATAAGTGAATTTTCAAAAAGGAAATGAAGACCTATGGAACAATCAATGAGTACAAGGCTAGACTTGTAATTGAGGATTACAAGGAAATGAAGAACTTGATTACTTTTATACTTATTCTCTCATCACGAGAATAAAGAGTTGTATTTGCAATTCTTGCATAGCGAGAATTTGAAATACATCAAATGGATGTAAATAACCTTTCTAAATGTCGATTTAGAAGAGAAAATTTACATAGAACAACCCGAGAGGTTTCTTGTACATGAACAATGAAACAAAGTGTCCACAATGTACACCATGATCAAATGGTGAAAATTGGCATTATTGCTAATTTTGGGACTAACCCGAAAATGTGGGGGTGAGTATACTTTGGAAAATAATTACCTATTGGAAAGGTTTCCCCAAGAAAACAATGAGATGTCCATATGAAGTATGGAAACGTAGGCCTACGTACACTTGTGAATGTGGGGTGTTTCGCAAAGTAGCAAGTCCAATTATCAAAGAAATTGAATTTGATTATTAAATGGTGGATTGTGTTTCAAGAGTTATGTTCATAACAATTGTGCATATTGGTTTGTTATATATGATTCAATAAGTTTGAATATATATAAAAAATCAAAAGAAAATAAAATCAATAAAAATCAAGCATTGATGTCAAATTCATGAAAGTGAATAAATGATACTTTGAATGAAATAGATCAAAGTGTTGAAATGGTTCAAGAAATGAAACCTTAGAAGAAAATGTGCTAGTTTGTCTAGTTTGTAAAGTCATTGTATGACTTGAGACAAGTACAAAGATAAAGACATCAAAGGTTTGATTGTGTGGATTTAAACAAGAGTAGCTACGTCACTTTGTTTATTAAATCCAAAAACGATATGTTAACTAAGGAAAATTCTAGTCAATTTGATCTGTTGATTCAAATTCAAGGAAAACTAATGGACTCGTGGTTAAACAAGTCATTAGGTGGATATTCTTGAATTATTTGAAAGGATCAATATGGAATAGCCGGGATTTAAGCGAATACGAGTTAACGGTTATCAAATGGATAAATCTTGTGTTAGCAAGATGGTATATTGCTAAGTCAATTTATGATTGAAAAGACATATAGCAATATGTGTAATGGTAGTCTAAACATATATGTCTAAGACATAATACCATTAGAACACTACTCTCAACTAATTTGACTATGTGAAGTCAAATGATAAACGGATCCATTAACCAAAGGGTTAAATCGAGAGTTAGTTGTAAATTCGGAGGGGAATGGGACTTAAGCCTCTTGAAAGTTAAACACGGCGGAAAACCCAATCTAGATGATTTGGAGATCCCAAGAACTAGATTCAATGGGACGACCTAACCGTTAAAAGACTTGTAGCGTCAACGTGGGGAAACAAAATCCCAAGTCCATTCCTATTAGTGACATCCCGAAATGACAAGGATAAGCATATGGCTTTTAATGATTCTTACGCGTCGAAAATTCGAGCGGGGTAATACGGGTTACCTTTAAGAAATCACCTATGTGAGAGAGAAGTGGGGCCGCTTCGAGGAGAATTGTGTGAGGCTCAATTCTTAGACCCTCTCACGAGAACCGAGGCATTATGTTCAGGGCCATGAACGAACATAGCTATGAGAAATGAAGTATGTTAGGACATTACTTGTGTCTAGTATATGATCGGCTACACAAAAAGCATATCGATTCAAGGACATCGCGTCTATCGACTTGCGAGTAGAGTAAATATGCTAGTTCGAGCGGAGGTTCAATGGGCAATATCCCACACCTTCGTATGCAAGTTTTTGTCCGCGGACTCTATCACCAATCTCGTCCTCAATTTCCTTCATGTGGGGGATTGTTGGAAAAGTATGTTGTGTGTGAAGAAAATTGTGTACATTTCCTTGGAAAAATCGTTTGTCGTTGGACAAAGATTATTGTGGGTTCATATTCTACTCCGTGAGAACATGAAAATGATATTTTATTTGTTCAATTTGAAGATTGAATGATAAAAATATTACAGCTTAAATAAATGGATGAAAGTTGGAAATGTGAGTTTGTCTCACATGTGAAAAGAATGGAAAAACTAGTTGATAGTTTTGGCCATTTTTTATTGAATTATAATTCTTTTAATTCAAGATTAATTTCAAGAATAACTTTCAAAGTTAATGTCCATTTATGATTGGCAAATGAAACTCCAAGAATAAATTGATGGCAATGTTAATTGTTGAATTAAGATGATCATCAATATGTGGATTAATTGGAGAGTTAATCCTTGGGGAGTTTTGAGCTATAAAAAAAAAATACCCACAACTCTTTGAAGAAAAGAGAAAAAAAAATAGAGAAAAAGATAAGAGGAAAACACACAAAAAGAAGCTTTTTCCATCAATCTTCTTCTATCCTCTTGCAATTCGTTCATCTTCTTCCTTTGCCCTCCTTGAATAATTGGAATGGTGATATTGTCCAAGCATATTAGTTCATTTCGCCGGAAAGCTCAAGTGCGAAGTGGTTCCGGTTAATCCGTTTTATCCTGGGAGACTAACGCCCGTTGAAACCTCAAGCACTCGTAGAGAGGAGGACGAATTAGTCTTAAGGAGAGTGTGTTCTCACACGACTCGGATACAAGAGATTAAAGATGGACAAACCCAATGAAGAGATCAAATACGGTTGTATCTTTCTTTTTATGATTTTTCAGAATTGTTGTATATTATATTTTCAATGTTGTAATTTGTTTTCCTTTCTATATTTTCAAGATTTTTCTAACACCCTTGGGAACACAATAGAAAAGTCCATCAAAATTATGGGACAGAGGAAAGTGAACTGGTGGCCAATTCCCTAAGCATGTGTGCTTACTATTTGAGCTGTTCTAGGACACATCAATTAATGTGGTCAACTGCTCCTCGTTAATTACTCCAACCTCCCTTCCGTACACATTTTTCTAGATTGTTTACACATTTTTTTAATATAAAAATTGTGCAAATAGCAGCACCCAAGAAAAAAAACGTAGTGGGAATAGAAATTCCCTTTTTTATGTTTTATTTTTGAAGAGAAACTGTTCCAAATGTCAATTTTAATCTTCAATAATCTGAACTCATGATGTCATTAACTGGGGTCAAAAGATTGGAATTTTAACAGCCATATTGTATTGAAAAAATCAACAACCGACTTCCTGTCTAATTTAATAGAAGTAATACACAACGTATCAGAATGTAAACAGTCACGACAACCTTTCAGTTCAGCCCTCTTTAATCTTGAAAAAATCAAATCTCCATGTATATATCTTTGATGGACTGCAGAGTTGTGACCATCAAATATTAAAAAGGTTCTTCATCTTAAATTCCAAAACTTTTTTCCCATTTATTAAACATTCTTGCTTTTTTTTTCTTTTTTTCTTTCATTTCAATTCCAATATTTGTTTGAATATTAATATCATTTATGTTTAAATTGCAGATGGTTGATCGAAAATGGGAAAACTTACCCCTTGACTGTTTGGTTGATATATTTTCAAAAGTTGGATTGGGGTCGCTGGTGGAAGGAGTACCATATGTATGCAAGTCTTGGTACAAAGCCACTCTGAGTCCTCAATGCTGGCAATCTCTCCTCTTTCCGTGCATCATGGAAAAAAATAGTACTCTATTTTTTGCCGACTTCCCAATGACAATAGAAGTACACAATTGTATCGTTAGAGGGTAATTTTCATTTATTTATTTTTTCGATGAGATTAGGATAATCGCTAGTTTATTAGAAATTCAGGGAACAAGTTTTAGATTCCAACACTAGCTAACATTTATTTTATCTTCTTTGTTATTTTTTTCCTGAATTTTGCTTTATCCCATTCAAGGGGCCGTTCACATGAAGCGTTTGTTAAGTTTGTGATTGGCCGTAGCAAAGGATCGGCCAATAGGATTAGTTTTCAATCCAGCGAGTACATGACGCAAGAAGTGCTCAATTGTATCAGTGATGGGTAAGTTATGGTGATTGCTTTTCTGATTTTTTGCTCTTCCTGAATTTTGTTTTATCCATTCAGTTTCTAGTCACCTGTTGAGTGTTAACAAAATATGGTTTCAAGTAAGGTAGGACCATTAGAGCTGAAAATGTTTTACAAAACCCAACCTTCACTTCAATATTTTTTTATTTATTTTTAAGATTTGATAAGTTCTTAATGAATTTTGCAGAAAGACAAAAAAGTATCTAAACAAAATAAAGATAAAATAGATATAATGATTTCTTAAAAGGTGACGATTATTTTGGGAATTGAGGAATAGTGTTTCTAAACATCCTTCAATCATGTACTCCCTCCGTCCCGTCCGAAATGTCTCAAAATGACCCATGCACGGGAATTAAGGAAAGTGACGTAGGAAAGAAAAAAAATGTATAGTGAAATAAATGTTGTGAGTGTGAAAAGTGATGTATGTATAGTGAAATAAATGTTGTGAGTGTGAAAAGTGATGTAGGAAAGAGAAAGTGGGGTAGGGAATAGTTAGTGTATATGTATTGTGAGTATGACAAGTGGGTCTCACAAATAAAAAAGTAATAAAAAACTTTCCTTTTTTGGTTAGGACATTTTAGGAAAGTTGGGACACTTCGGGTGGGACGGAGGGAGTAATATTGAACTTAACTAACGTCTTTTTTTTTTTTTTCATTTTTCGAATCTTTGGAATAGATGTCCGAGTTTAAAGTGGCTTGCCTTACTATCATATGATTTCCTTTCAGAAAGCCTAGTGCTTTCGAGCTCCTTTTGCAAATGGAAAGACTTGGAGGCTTTGAGAATTGGTAGGGGATTTTCATTGGCGGAAATTATTCCTGAGATTAGCAACCACTGCAAAAACTTTGTGTGGTTAAGTGCTGTTAATGTTGACATTAGCCAAAGTGAGGCATCTGCTATTGCCAACCTACTCCCAAACATTAAGCGTTTATCGTTGGAGGATTCATGGATTGAACGCAGTGATCTTTTGACAATTATGAAAGGGTGCAAGAATCTTGAGAACCTTGAGCTCCGCTTTTGCACTGGCTTTGATGTAGATGAGGAGATCCTAAATCTTGCTGCTCATGTTGCCACCATCAACTTTGAAACTTTGAGGGCTCAAAGCTGAATCACTATGACTCTTATGAACCATTGTGCTCTCGTGATGTAGATTTTTATTACGGTTCTGATTAACTGTGCGGCGGAATGACTAAGTTTATCTTAATAAGGGAATATCTTCACTCCAATTCATCAATGTTATACTTTTGACTGCCAACTAGTGATCTGAAATGTAATTTTCATTTTTTAAGTTTGTTTACTTTGTTTTCATTTTTAGTATGAATAAAAATGGATACTCTTTGTGGATATAGTAATTGTTCTTTGGGTTCTGATAGGATGCAACAAACCAACTTCCAAGATTTATTCAGCCATTGGAAATGTTATATCTAAAAGGGATTGGGTGCTACTATTTGCACCACCAAATAGTGTAAAAAATCTAGAAATGCTAAAAAGATACTTAATCATTGTCTTAAATTTGATGATATGCATTAATTAACACTGAGATGGAGTAATTATTTTCTATAAAAACTGCCATTTTTTTTTACCCAATTAGGCTAGACTTTTTTGTATGATAAAGAAAGTAGTTAAGTATTACTTCCTTCTTCTCAAAATACTTGCAATTTTAGAACATATTTTTTTTTTATCTCAAAATACTTATAATTTTAAAGTTTTTTTATAAAACTTTGACATGTTTAACTAAACTACCCTTATTTATGATTAACTAGTTGTTATTGTAAAAATATTTTATTATCTAGTTAATTGAAATATTCAAAGAATAATTTGTATATTTAATATGTATTTTTTTTTAATTATTATGAGTAAAAATTCCTAAAACTAAAAGTATTTTGGGACCATGCAAAGTCCTAAAACTACAAGAATATCCTTCCGTTTATAATGTTGATGATATGGTTGATTTTTAATGTTTTATGAAATGCATTTTATTTAATTTCACATTATTTATATTATGATAATATTACAATAAAATTAATCTTTTATTTATCAATGCTAGTATACTTACTTTGGAATGATAT
Source organism: Adenophora triphylla var. japonica (assembly GCA_022495995.1). Lineage (NCBI taxonomy): Eukaryota > Viridiplantae > Streptophyta > Magnoliopsida > Asterales > Campanulaceae > Adenophora > Adenophora triphylla. The sequence continues at coordinate 50,786 of JAFEMH010006371.1, read as the reverse complement.
TTAAAAATGTAACATTTATTATGAGACAAAAAATAATATAATGCAATTTTAAAGAGGTACAAACAAGTAATGTCATTTATAAAAAAGGTTGCTTGTATATATAAAAAAATCTTGTCAAACAAGATTATCTTGTTGAAATAGAGAGAACCATGATGGCATAGTGATGAGAAAAAACTATAAAATTTGTCACAATATTTGATTTTTTTCCTGAAATTTGTCAGTGTATTATTTCCATTAATTTTGTCATTGTAGTAAGTTATTTATTTTTATCTTGTTTCTTCTTTATAAAGGACGTTAAAAAATTATTAGAAATATTTTAGCATTAATTCCATCAATTTGTCATTGTAGTAAGTTATTTATTTTTATCTTATTCCATCTTTATAAAGGACGTTAAAAAAATTAGAAATATTTTAAGGTGTTGTGAGTATACATAGTGGAAAAGTAATTATTAGTGGTGAAAAGAATAAACATATCCTCCTATTTTACATCTTATTATATGTTGGTAAAATCTGGGGAGATTTCTCCCCAATTTACGGAGAAACGGGTTTACGGACACACAACACACAGACCTATCTCTCTCTAAACGCACCTCCCTCTCTCTCTAGACGCAAAGGCATCTCCCTCACCCATCTCACCGGCCAAAACCCATCACCAAGCTGCCTATTACCTCTCCAATAACCCCCATCCCCTACGTGGAAGGAACGATCTCACTTTGGTCCATCCAGGTTCTAACTCTCTCTTCTCTCGTCTCTGTATTCGATAATTTGGGGAAACCATGGATGAAGAATTGCTGGAGCTGCAAAGGTAAATCGAGTTCGCTCAACAAGCAAAATCAAGCATTCGATTATCCGAACGCAACGTCGTCGAGCTTGTCCAGAAACTTCAACAACTCGCCATCATCGATTTCGATCTCCTCCACACCGTCTCCGGCAAAGAATACATCACTCTGGTACTTCCTTCTCTCTCGCTCTCAACAATTGTTCTAATTTTTCTTCATTTGAGGCATGAAATGGTGGCGGTGATTTGGAGGGTTTGAATGTGCTTTTGGATTCTGATATTGATGTCAATTTTAGGGATTGCTGAATTGTTGAAAGTTTCTGGATATCCAGAACCTTTTGAAAAGGATATCCAGAACCTTTTGAAAGGATATCCAGAAATTTATTAAATGTTTCTGGATATCATTTTGTAAGTTTCTGGATATCATTTTGTAAGTTTCTGGATATCCAGAACTCTTTGAAAGGATATCCAGAACCTTATGTAAGTGATATCCAGAAATTTAGAATTGGCTTCTGGATATAAGTTTTAAGGCTTCTGGATATCCATATTCAATGTTCTGGATATCCAGAACCTTGTGAAAGTGATATCCAGAATCAGATTTGGTCTTGGCCTTGGATTTGATCTCAAATCTTTTTTCTGGATATCCGTCCCAAAGCTTCTGGATATCAATCTCAAAGCTTCTGGATATCCAGAAACCCGTTTCTCCATAACTTATGGAGAAGTTTCTCCCTAGACCTACTCTTATATGTTTTAGTTTTATTTTATCTCCTAATTATGAGGTATGTTTTCCCTACACAAATATAAAATCATTCATAGAATCCTATTCTTTTCAGGATTCATATTCACACAAATAGACTTGTGCGACAAGGATTCACTTTTCAATTATTACTTATCTAAAGATTTCCTATTTTGTAGGATACTTCACCCTAAAGATATAAGGGCAAATGACAATTTAGGGTCTGAAGTATACGGACGGTACCACATTGGGGCCTGAAGTCTTAAAAGTGTCAATTTAGGGCCCAAAGTTACAATTTTGATCAATTTAGGGATTTTTGACGTTTTCTGTAAAAAAAGACTGTTAAGTGACCATGTGATATGCACGTGAGATTCAGTGAGGACATTTTGGTCATTTCATAGACTTCAAGTCCTAAAGTGTCATTTACCTTATAAAATAATAAATAAAAATATTTAGTTTTTTTTTACAAAAAAATAATTAGTAAATTTAAAATATTGAAAAATAAATAAAGATAATAGTTAATATGATTTAAAATAATTTAAGATATTAACTATTATCCTTTTTTCTAATAATTTAAATTACTAATTATTTTGCTTCAAAAAAATTATTAATTATTTTAGATTGGATAATTATATAATGTAAATAAAAAATAAAAAAAATTTAAACTAAAACTAAACATTTCATTTTTAAGGAAAAAATATTTATTTCATAAGTATGAAATTCAAATCCAGGTTTGGGTTTGCTAGTTGGGTTTCCAAACTAGCAGCTCCTTGTGAGATTAATCAAGTATCACACACGTGTGCAGCAGCCATGTCTAAGCAAATCGAAATTCAAATTCGAATTCATACCCAAATCTGAGTTTCAAAAAGATGAAATTCAAACCCAGATTTGTGTTTCTAAATCAAAAACAAATCAAATCTAGGTTTCCTATCTTCCATCCATGCAGCCACTTTCTGCACGAATTTGGGTTCCTCTCTTCCGGTGTTGCTTGATTTGAGAGAGGGGTCGTTGATTTCTTGGCCGAGGGTGAGGTTGAAGGGTGGAGATGGAGGTCGTTGAGTTGATTTGAGAGAGGGGTCGTTGAGTTGTTGGATATAATTATGTTTGGAGATACTCAATTTACGAATAAGGTCGGGAATGATTTGGGTTGTTTGGGATTTGAATTGGTAGTGAGGTGACGGGATTAATGGGGGTGTGGAGGACGATTTGGTGGGGAAGGAGACGGGGTGGAAGGGGGGAGAGATTTGGGGAAGAAATTGTTTGTTTGTTTTTTTAAAAGTTTTTTTTTGGGCCTGAAGTCTATGAAATGACCAAAATGCCCTAACTGAATCTCACGTGCATATCACATGGTCACTTAACGGTCTTTTTTGACGGAAAACGTCAAAAAGCCCCAAATTGATCAAAATAGTAACTTCGGGCCCCAAATTGATAGTTTTAAGACTTCAGGCCCCAATGTGGTACCGCCCGTATACTTCAGTCCCTAAATTATCATTTGCCCAAGATATAAATATGGGTCCAACCCCTCACATAAAAGGTACGTTCTGTACGTCACCGTCACACAATACATTTCTCCTTTTTTCTGTCTTTATACTTTCTCTACAAACAAATTCTTATTCTCACACCGAATGGTTTGCGTGGGGCTAAACTCTCGCGGCTTAACGATGTCTGTTTTACAGTTGTCCGTCGTTCGTCCAAAATATCTTTTCCGCTAAGTGAGTCATTATACAATTTTGGTTCGATCAAGTGAGGTAGAAAATAGTAAGTGGTTAATATGTGTGAATATAACAAGTGCGTCATATTAATTAGAAAATATTATAAAGCTTCCATTTTGTGTCTTTGCAACTTTAAGTGAGACTCCTAGTATGATAAAAAATCGCAATTTAAAATGAGGCGGAGAGATATTAACTTAAAAAGACATTACACATTTTTTACTCGCTCTGTCACATAATGAATGTCTAAATGTCACACATTTTTATAATATTACGAAAAAACTTTGAACAATAATTTTATGTTAATTTGATAAAATTATAAAACTTGTTATTAATACTCAATTATAAATACTATCAATAACAATTTTTAAAGTTTCATTACCCCACTAAAAATATAAAACACTAGTAAAAGCCCGTGTCCGAGGACACGTTTTTTTTTTGTTTTTTGTTTTTTTTAGGGCAAAATGGGAAAGGGACAACTTAATGAGGGCAAAATGGAAAATTTGGCACTTGGTACTATTCATTGTACTGTTCACGGACGTTGCCATTTATACTATATATATACTCCCTTCGTCCCACTAAAAATTATACTACCTCCGTCCCGGATCAATTGAGCCATTGGTTTATTTCACGGTTTTTAAGAAAAATGAATAAAGAATTGAAAGTGAGTAGAAGATTAGAGGAGAGAGAATGTAAAAGTTAAAAATATTTAAGAGTAGGTCTGCTGAGAAACGCGTTTCTCCATAACTATGGAGAAACGCGTTTTTAATAGCCAGAAACTATACGTTTGATAACCAGAAGAAAATTTCTGGATATCAGTCTCAAAGGGTTCTGGATATCCAGAAGCTTTGGAACGGATATCCAGAAGCCTTTGGGCGGATATCCAGAAACATATTTGAAGCCAAATCCAAGGCCAAGACCACAAATTGCTTATTGAAGGTTTCTGGATATCCAGAAACCTTCAAATGTATATCCAGAAACCATCAAATGAATATCCAGAAACATATTTGAAGCCAAATCCAAGGCCAAGACCAGAAAATGCTTATTGAAGGTTTCTGGATATCCAGAAACCTTCAAATGTATATCCAGAAACCATCAAATGAATATCCAGAAACATTTTGAAAGTTTCTGGATATCATTTTGAAGGTTTCTGGATATCACTTTCATAAGCTTCTGGATATCCTTTCAAAGGGTTTCGGATATCAGAACCTTTGAGACTGATATCGGTAACCATGGACAAGGTCATGGCCAATACAAAAAGTTTCTGGATATCCTTTCAATAGCTTCTGGATACCCGTAACCCGTTTCTCCATAACTTATGGAGAAACGCGTTTCTCCCTAGATTTTACGAATATTTAATAGGAGAGAGAATGAGTGGGATAAATATTAAGTTAATGAATGGTTTTAATAGGAGAGAGAATGAGTGGGAGGAATAGTAAGTTAATGATTGGTTTTTATGTTAAAATTATAAGGGTATAATGAATGATTTTTTTGTAAATATATAAACATTATGATGGTATAAATGTCCAAAACACTGTTCACTTCTTTCCATTTATGAAATGACTCATTTGAAGTGTGACATCCCAAAAAGGAAAGTGGCTCAATTAAAGTGGGGCGGAGGGAGTACTTTTTTTTTGAAAGGTTGTTCAACTAAAAATTATATTTTCTTAAAATGAAAAATTTAAAATAATTATTTAGTCAATGAGACTTACTAACGTATTCACAACAAATATACACTTATTATTCACTATCTCACATTCTCCTTCATACCTCATTTTTCAATGAGAATTGTTTGCATATTCACAATAACTATCCAATTATTGTAAAAAGAAAACAACTATCCTCTTATTATTTACTAATTTATATTATCTCATACCTCGCTTTTTATACTCACAACACTTACATCATTTACACTTTTTCTTAATTAATATGTCCAAAATAAAAAATAAAAAGTGTATTTTTAGTGGGATGGAAAAAGTAATGAATAGTGAAAATAATATAAAAAATTAGAAACAATAATTTTCTTGAAAAATAGACACTCGTTTTGGTATAATTTTTGCTTTTGTAAATAGTTATTTTATTTTGGGATGGCGTAAGAAACATTTTAAAGATTTGGTAAAATCACATTTGTTATTTTTATGTTTTCCTTGTTATTATCAAGGTTCTAAAAAGCGCTAGGCGAATGCTAGGCGGCGGAGCCGGGCCTAGCGCCTAGGCGGGGACTAGTCAGGGACTAATCGGGATTAGTCGGAATTAGTCAGGACCTAGGTGGGGCATAGAACTAGGCGTTGGAGAGGGGCCTAGGCGCCCTTAGGCGGGGTCTTTTAGAACAGAGGTTATTATTACAAATTTTTATTTATATCTTTTTTCATTTCATACGAAAATCTAAAATTACTAGAAAATATTGAAATCAAAATTATTTCTACTCAACCTCCCATTAGATTCGTTGACATAAAAGATAGGGGGAATTTTAGCTTGTAAACTACTTTTCAACATAATGATTACTACTATGCATTGAAAATCCCAATTTTACTGAAGTTTGAAGTAGATCAAAAATATATTTGGATTGAGAGAAGACAAGTCCTTGAGCACTAGGAGTTGAGCACTAGGAGTGACTTCAATACCTAAGAAATTGGAGAGAGAGAGGCCTAAGGCCTTTTAGGGAAAAGCGATTAGAAAGGTTGGTAATGAAGGTTTGGAGGAATGGTTGGGATTGGCCGGTGATGATAATGTCGTCAACATAGATATAGATAAGGAGGTATAGTTTATGATGGTGTTTGGTGTAGATTAAAAAGGAAGGAACAACTAGAGAGGTTTGGATGTCGGAGGAAAAAAGATGGGTTTTGAGCTCGGTATACCAAGCTCGAGGGGCTTGTTTTAGGCCGTAGATGGCTTTGGTGAGTCGGCACACATGAGTTGGATTGACTTCATCAACGAAGCCGAATGTTGAGAAATAAAAACGGTTTCATTAAGGGTGCCTTGAAGAAAGGTGTCAAAGTAGGCGTACTATGACGGGTTTGACATCCAAACTAAATGTGTCAAAGTAGTCCACTCCGGGATGTTGGGTGAAGCCTTTGGTAACAAGGCGGGTTTTATATTTTTGGATGAAGTTATCAGGATTGTATCTAAACGGAATACCCATTTGCAACCAACAATGTTTTGAGCTTGATGAGAGGATACTAAGGTCCACGTGTTTTTGTTTTGTGAGAGCTTGGTATTTTTCTAGTATGGAAGTGCGCTAAATGGGAGAGGAGAGAGCTTATTTGGTTGTTGTGGGTAAGCTTGAGGGGGATGATAAGGTGGCTAGATTGGCATATTTCAGGATTGTTTTCATAATATTGTTGGATATATGGGTTATGATGGTACGAAAAGAAGGGTTAGAGATGGTTGGTCATGTGGTTTCAGATGTGATTACACCAGAGGTTGTATCAGCTGGATGGTTGGGTAGATCGGTTGGTGTAAGTGTTGGTGTGATTACACCAGGTGTTGCAATGGCGAGAAGTGTTTACACGATTGGTGGTGGGATCTAAGCAATAGTACTAGTATGCACTTTGGGTAGGAGAGTAGCCAATGAAGATGCATCAAATGTATTTAGGAACGATTTTGTGAGGATTGTAGGGACGGAGACATGGGTAGCAAAGATAAGGACGGTTGGGTTGAGGGTGTTGTGTTGTATTCAAGATGAGGGTGGTGTCGATAAGGAGGGTTGGTTGCCGGACAGAGGTCGTCCGAAATAGGTAGATACCGAGTGGGAGTTGGGTGGTGGCCGCGGAAGCTTTGAAGAGGGTTTTGGATCAATGGGCATATGATACCACGAGAGAATGATTTTTATTGATAATATAACCTCTTGTTACAACCAATATTTATAGTTTAATATATAAAATTAAATCTCATAAAATCAGCCGATTTTAACATGATTCTAGGGCTAAGATATATCTGAAAGATTTGACTACTTAACATCCTAAGGATATATACAAAGATATATTAAAAATATATTTACATAGTCTTATCATCCGCTTAATTAAAAGTTTCATATGATGTGAATAAACCCTAAAATATAAATAGCATATTGATAAAAACTGCCACAAATGCAACCTAAAAGAGTATTTATAGTCTAAACAATCAAAACCCTAACTGAAAGAAAATAAGCAAAATTATTAAAAAGTCCAAAAGTGACAAAAATTTCAAGAGTCCGTTAGGGCTATCAAGCTTAATAAATATATACTCCCTCCGTCCAAGTAAGTGTTTCACACTTACTGTTCACACAGATATTAAGGAGGGATTATTATATTGAAAGTGTTGTGAGTGTAAAAGTAAAATAGGAGAGAGAATGAGTGGAGGGAATAGTAAATTATAATGGTGTTGTGAGTATTAAAATAATGTAGGAGAGAGAATGAGTGGAGAGAATAGTGAAAAAAACTTTCCATTTTGGGTAAGAAACAAAGTGTGAAGTATGTAATTGGACGCCCAAAATAGAAAGTGTGAAGTATGTAACTGGACGGAGGGAGTATATTTCATGTGTTTTTTAGAGTTGATAACTTAATCTATTTTAATACCTAAACTTCTTAAGTGAAATCCACCATTGTGATCTTGATAGAGCCCCTGCAATTTCATTTAGAAAGGTATACTTGCTGTCGCTTGAGCTGGAGCACTTTAACAAATTATTACAATCAAATTTTGGGTTAATAAATACACACTCCTTCCCATTTAAATATATCACATTTTCTTTTTTGTTCGTCTCGTTCTTTTAGGAGCATCTACAATGAAAGCTTTTTGGGAGCTTTTTATTTTTATGAAAAAACTCTCTAAATCTTTTTGCCATTGTTAAGTTAGTTAAAAAGCTCTTTACTAAAGAGCAACTCTTCCTAGAAAGAGCTCTCAAAAAACCCTTTAATGAACATTTGCATTAATTTTCTTCGGTTTCCCACGGTAGAAAAAAAGCTCTACCATTGTGAAAAAGGTTTTGAGTTTTTATGAGTTGACTTGGTGAGGATGTGGCATGTAAAAGTCACAAAAAACTTCTTAATAGAACTCTACCATTGTGGATGCTTTTATAAAACTTACTGCACATTATAATGGCTCACTTTGTCATTACTTCCCTACCTAATTAAAAAAATTACAACCTTTTGCCCTCCACAATAGATAATTAAAGAAAAGGTATTTATGTTAAATGAGACAATTAGACAAATAGCATACTATACTAATGGCAAAAAAAATTGGGACGGAGGGAATTGAAAATACTCCAACTTTTGATGTCATTAATTTACTCAAAGTAAAACCATGGGAATGTAAGCAGTCAAATTGCTTTGATAGAGTCAAGAACACAGTTGTGTAATTTCCAAAATTTTGTGTACATAACCCTTCATTTCACTCCTCTAACTAACTTCATCAAGACATATCACGTCCTCTGTTTTTTTTTTTTTTTTTTTTTTTTTTTTTTTTTTTTTTTTTTTTTTTTAAAGAAGGGGATCAACACATTTCACCGCTCCCCCCTTGATGCACTTCACAGAGGCGCCTAGCTATGCTAGGGAGGGCAATGTCATTCCCTCTAACCACTGGTGGGGAAATCGAACCCATGACCTCCAGGTTGGAAGCCATAAACTCTAACCATCAAGCTAAGACCCCGCGTGCATATCACGTCCTCTGTGTATGCATAATAGAGAGAGTGACGAAGTCAATCACTCTCTAGGCTTGTCAATTTTTACCCATTATCCAAAACCTGTTTAACCCAACTCGCTAATTACCCGACCCAACTCAACTCATTAACAAGTTTGGGTTGAAGCGAGTTACCCGCTTTAACCCGTTAAATTTACGGGTTAAAGCGGGTCAACTCGTCAACCCGTCTCAACCCGCTGTAACAAGCATTGAAACATTATTGTCTGATACCATAATATAATAGAGTGAGAAATAGTATGAAAGACTCAAATATTATTATTTACAAATTAAGTATTTATAAAAGAGGTGGATTATTTCTCAAGTTATTATAGATACATCAAATAAAATAAATTATACGATAGTATACTACATTTTATCATTTTTTTCAATATTATATTATTATTGTGAGACACTCATGTGACACAGATGGAACGGTCAATCTCTAATCTTAGGAAATAATTGGCCGCCTGGTTCTCTAAAATCCTTTGTCAAGTTTGTGATCCATCGTAGCCATGGAACGGTCAATGTGGTTGTCCTTTCAGAAAACATGCCCTCAAGAGAAGATGTCATACTCAATTGTATTGCTGAAGGGTAAGTTTCAGTATTTGTTATTTGAATTCGGTAGGACTATAAGTGACGCAACACGGAAGCGATATATTCGTGAACAGCGCACTAATCACAAGAGTTCACAAACGATGAACCCTAGAAACACAATAATTGAAATTCACCAGAAAAAGAGAAAACTATTCAAATTAATTGATCAAAAAACTGAGTTTAAACATGCTCTAAAAGTGTTTACATACTTCCCTAAAACCCTAAGACAAAATAGCAGGACAATTATCAAAATAACCCAACTTAAGTATCAATTATTCAGTAAACAGGAAAATAAAATTGGTCCGTCAATGAGGCGCCCGCTTGGGAGAAGATCAAGCGGCCGCCTGGGCAACAGAAACTAGGGCTTTCGACAACCATGGTGAGGCGCTCGCCTGGGGCATGTCTGGCGCCCGCCTGGACTCCAGCAGCTGATGGGTCGTTCCTTCCGTCGTGAGGTGCTCGCCTGGGCTTGATTGAGGCGCTCGCCTGGCCACCAGAAGGATCTCGCTTGTTGACACCACTAGGGGCTGCTGCCTGGGCTGAACTGGGGCGCCCGCCTGGGCTGAAATCGTCTCCTACATCAGTCTCCTCCACCTCCAAAGAACTCGACCCCGAGTTCACATCGGGATAAAGAACTCCATCCGCGTGGTACTCATAAATATCAGCAACATTGAACGTATTAGAAATGTTCAAATCATCGGGAAGAGCCACCACATAAGCATTATCATTAATCTTCCTAGTCACTTTGAAAGGTTCATACTTGCGAGGCTGCAGCTTCTTGTAAGTACCAACAGGAAAACGCTCCTTCCGCAAGAACACCATAACATCATCTCCAACTGCGAAAACCTTCACCCTCCGCTTCTTATCAGATGCAGCCTTGTTCTTCGACCCAGTGGCTTCGAGCTTAACTTTGACAGCTTCCTTGACGACTTGCACTTCATCAGCCATATTTTCAGCAGCTTGACTCACACCACGACCGGTAGGTAACGGTACCAAATCCACCACATGCCTAGGAACAGATGTATAAATCAAGGAAAAAGGTGACTTCCCTATCGCCGAATGCACTGCACTGTTATAAGCAAACTCCACCTGCGGCAACGCTAAATCCCACTGTTTCGGCTTGTCCCCACAAACGCTCCTAATCATGTTCCCCAAAGTCCGGTCAGTAACTTCCGTCTGTCCGTCCGTCTGCGGATGTGCTGTAGAACTCCTATTCAGCAGCTGATGGTTCGTTCCTTCCATCGTGAGGCGCTCGCCTGGGCTTGATCGAGGCGCTCGCCTGGCCGCCAGAAGGATCTCGCTTGTTGACACCACGAGGGGCGGCCACCTGGGCTGAAATCGTTTCCTACATTAATAAGGAAAGCAAAGTTTTCCCTACCAAGTCTTAAACGTAGTTTCATTTTATTTGTTTTAGGTAACTTGGTTTATGATTGTTCATTAAAGGATTTACCTTTTCATTATTACCATTATTATTTTTTTGATCAACTGTAGTTCCATTTCCAATTGTATGCTATTATGACAACAACAACAACAATAAAGCCCCTTAGTTCCAAAATAAATAAAGCCCCTTAGTTTCAAAATAATTTGGAGTCGACTAATATGAATCCTCATATGTCATCGTAAAAATAAATATATAAAAAAATAATAAAAAATAAATAAATAAAATAATAAATAAATAAACATACAAATCAAAATCAAAAAATCAAAAAATCAAAAAAAAAAAAAAATTAACCCCCCACATGGATTTTTGCCCTCCACTCCGGCCTCTTCAACACCATACTTTCATCCACTCCAAGTAAACTCATATCATTTTCAATTACTCTAATCCAAGTTTATTTGGGTCTTCCCCTACCCCTCGCCATTTTATCATCTCTCCACTGTTTCGGTCTCCTAACCGGTGCATCACTCTGTTTCGGCCTCCTAACCGGTGCATCACTCGGTCTCCTTCTCACATGTCCAAACCACCTTAGACGATTTTCCCTCATTTTACCCTCAATGGGCGCAACTCCTACTTTACCTCTGATCACCTCATTCCCCAATCGATCCTTTCTTGTATGACCGCACATTCATCGAAGCATACGCATCTCCGCCACATTCATCTTATGCACGTGACACTGTTTCACAATCGATCATTTCTTATATGACCGCACATCCAAACTTATATAGTTGATCAATTCTTTTCTTCAAGTTGATGTGGGACAATGGGACTTTGTTGTGCAATCGCAGCGGAAGCAATTAAACAATAACTAAGAACACACAAGCAATTGAGAAATCGAAAGAGAAAAGAGATGAAAATTGATTGGGTTTTTGAACCTTGCCTTTGTAACAATGGTGGTGTAGTCTTAATTTTTATAGGTAAACTCAGTAATGCGGGGGCATTAAGTAAACGTGCGGGGATGAATAACAATTCTCTTCTTTTCTCCAAGTTGATGTGGGACAATGGGACTTCAACAAATCTTAACCCATATATCAAGTTGGAAAACATTATATATACCTCAAATTGGCATCCACTGCAAGAAGTTCAAATCTTTAAGTGTTACGGGTATCGAGATAGGCAAAACTGCAGCATCTGATATTGGCACACTACTACCAAATATAGAGTTCAAATCTTTAAGTGTTACGGGTATCGAGATAAGCAAAACTGCAGCATCTGATATTGCCACACTACTCCCAAATATAGAGTTCCTCTCTTTGACGTCGTCAAAATTTAAAAAAAGATTTATTGAAATCCAAGTTATAAGCATTGTTTTGTAGCTAGATTGTACGTGACTACATATGCGTAAGCCAAGTTCAGATCAATCTGTTTTGCCCTAGTTGAACAGTTGAAGTTATTTTTTGCATACTAACTTATACTCCCTCCGTCCCATGTAAGTGTATACTTATTTCTTTTTTTGTCCATCCCACGTGAGTGTAGAATACCCAAAATAACAATGTTTTTATAATTTAAATTCAATGAGACACAATTGTCATACTCACAACAACAATCCACTTACTATTCCCCCACTCATTCTCTCTCCTATTTTGTAATGTAAGTGAATCTTATTCCATTGTCTATCTACCAAACTAATCCAGATAAATTTCAGGCAACTTAAATTTTTTATCAAAGCCTATTCCATTGTGTTACACCCTATAAAAACGAGGCATTTGAAATGTTCTGCAAATGGCAATTTTTTATTTTATATTTTTTTTAGAGAAACTGTTCCAAATGTCAATTTTAATCTTCAATAATCTGAACTGATGTCATTAACTGGGTCAAAAGATTGGAATTTTATCAGCCATATTGTATTGAAAAAAACAACAACCGACTTCCTGTCTAATTTAATAGAAGTAGTACACAACATATGAGAATGTAAACTGTCACGACATCCTTTCAGTTCAGCCCTCTTTAATCTTGAAAAAATCAAATCTCCATGTATATATCTTTGATGGACTGCAGAGTTGTGACCATCAAATATTAAAAAGGTTCTTCATCTTAAATTCCAAAACTTTTTTCCCATTTATTAAACATTTTTTCTTTTTTTTTTCATTTCAATTCCAATATTTGTTTGAATATTAATATCATTTCTGTTTAAATTGCAGATGGTTGATCGAAAATGGGAAAACTTACCCCTTGACTGTTTGGTTGATATATTTTCAAAAGTTGGATTGGGGTCGCTGGTGGAAAGAGTACCATATGTATGCAAGTCTTGGTACAAAGCCACTCTGAGTCCTCAATGCTGGCAATCTCTCCTCTTTCCGCGCATCATGGAAAATGGTCTTCGGGGTAGTTATTCTGTTGATTTTTCTACTGACTTCCCTATGACACAAGAAGTATTCAATTGTATCATTGAAAGGTAATTTTCTTTTATTTATTTTTTCGATGAGATTAGGATAATTGCTAGTTTATTAGAAATTCAGGGAACAAGTTTTATATTCGCTAACATTTATTTTATCTTCTTTGTTATTTTTTTCCTGAATTTTGTTTTATCTATTCCAAGGGGCAGTTTACAAGAAGCGTTTGTTAAGTTTGTGATTGGCCGTAGCAAAGGATCGGCCAATGGGATTGGTTTTCAATCCAGCGAGTACATGACACAAGAAGTACTCAATTGTATCAGTGATGGGTAAGTTATGGTTATTGCTTTTCTGATTGTTTGCTCTTCCTAAATTTTGTTTTATCCATTGAGTTTCTAGTCATCTGTTGAGTGTTGACAAAATATGGTTTCAAGTAAGGTAGGACCATTAGAGCTGAAAATGTTTTACAAAATCAAACAATAACTTCGTTTTTTTTTTTTTAATTTTTTTTTTAAGATTTGACAAGTTCTTAGTGAATTTTGCAGAAAGACAAAAGTATTGTCAGTACAATCTTAACAAAATAAAGATAAAATTAGATATAATGATTTCTTGAAAGTTGACGATTATTTTGGGAATGAGGAATAGTGTTTATAAACATCCTTCAATTATGTAATATTGAACTTAACTAACGTCCTTTTTTTTTTTTTTCATTTTTCGAATCTTTGGAATAGATGTCCGAGTTTAAAGTGGCTTTCCTTACCATCATATGATGATTTCCTTTCAGAAAGCCTAGCGCTTTCGAGCTCCTTTTGCAAATGGAAAGACTTGGAGGCTTTGAGAATTGGTAGAGGATTTTCATTGGCGAAAATTATTCCTGAGATTAGCATCCACTGCAAAAACTTTGTGAGGTTAAGTGCTGTTAATGTTGACATTAGCCAAAGTGAGGCATCTGCTATTGCCAACCTACTCCCAAACATTAAGCGTTTATCGTTGAGGGATTCATGGATTGAACGCAGTGATCTTTTGACAATTATTAAAGGGTGCAAGAATCTTGAGAACCTTGAGGTCCGCTTTTGCATTGGCTTTGATGTAGATGAGCAGATCCTAAATCTTGCTGCTCATGTTGCCACCGTCAACTTTGTGGGATCAAAGCTGAGGTACTATGATGAGTTTTATGATTATGATGATCCATTGAGCTCTCGTGATGTAGATTTTTGTTACAATTCTGATTAACTGTGCGACGGAATGACTAGGTTTATCTTTCTAAGGGAATATCCTTCACTCCAATTCATCAATGTTATACTTTTGACTGCCAACTAGTGATCTGAAATGTAATTTTCATTTTTTTAAGTTTGTGTACTTTGTTTTCATTTTTAGTATCAATAAAAATGGGTACTCTTTCTGGACATAGTAATTGTTCTTTGGGTTCTAATAGGATGCAACAAATCAACAAATGGTTTTGTTAAAAAAATTATCATGCAATCACCCAATCACCAAGGTCATCACCTTAACTATCAAAAGCAAAAAACTTAATAACCAACTTCCATGGTCAAATGGACCACAACCTACTTGAAAGACCACAACCTACTTGAAAGATGATAAACACCAACTTCCAAGATTTAATCATCCATTGGAAATGCAACATGTCATTTACTTTTGTTGCTGAGTCATATCATATCATATATATTAAATATAGCAAAACTATTATATGTATATTTTGTTAAGCAAATGAGGCGCCCGCCTCAACCTCAGCCAGGCGCCCGCCTCTCTTTGTCCACACCATTGCTGGAGCCTCGGCCTCCCAGGCGTGCGCCCCATTCTCGGCCAGGCGGCCGCCTCACGCAAACAACCAACAGCCCTTTGTCGTCTTTGTTCCACTTCAGTTCATTCTTGGGTTAATGTATTATTGGTTTTGTATGTATCTCAGAATTAGAATAGTCTCAAAATGTTGTATATATATCTCAGTTGTTAAATGGAAAATCATTCACTCCAATATTTCTTCATGGTATCAGAGCACCAAAACTGATCCTCACCTAAAACCTAGCTGCCGATTGCTGCTATGGTTAATGAAGTTGATCCAACGAAGGTATCATCCTCCAAGAAGGATGATCCGACTCACTCTCCATTTTATTTACATCCCTCCGACAATCCTGGTTTGATAATTTCACCGGTGATTCTAAAGGGTTCAAACTACGACGAATAGGTTCGATCTACGAGGAATGCTCTCCGGGCTAAAAGAAAGCTTGGCTTCATCACTGGTGCGGTGACTGCAGCCGATGCAAGTGATACAGAAGAATGGCTTATGGTGAATTCCATGGTGGTAGCATGGGTCCTCAATACGGTTGAATCGACCCTACGCTCAACACTGACTTATGTCGACTTGGTCAAGACCCTTTGGGATGATCTCCAAGAAAGATTTTCAGTTGGCAATGCACCTCGTATTCACCAACTTAAAGCCGAGATTGCTAATTGCAAACAGGGAGGGTTGCCGGTGGTGGAATACTACGGTAAACTCAAATTGATGTGGGATGAACTTGTTAATTATGATCCTCCGATTAGCTGTTCTTGTCAAGGGTGCACTTGCGATATGGCGACTACTTTGACGAAGAAACAGGAAGCCGAGAAGCTTCATCAGTTTTTAATGGGCCTGAATTCGACCATATTTGGGACGGTAATCTCCAACATCTTGAGTACCGATCCTCTTCCACCCATTACTCGCGCCTATTCCTTGATAACCCAAGAAGAAAGCAGGCATGATGTAGCTAAGGGAAACGAAGATAGGGCAGAAGCTGTTGCCTTCGCTGCAAAGGGATATTCCAGGTCTGCTGATGTCGCTACTCCTGGACCAAAACCTTCGCCACCAGTCAAGGTTTTCCGAGACAAGACAGGTACGTGCTCTCATTGTGGGAAAGCTGGACATGTTGTGAAAGATTGTTTTCAACTTCACGGGTATCCGGAATGGTGGGAGGAGAGGAATAGGGTGGCTGGAGTTGGTCGTAGCAGTGGGTCTCGAGGCCGTGGACAGGGTAATCGTGGTAGGGCTAATGCAGTTGACATCAAGGGTGGATCCTCTGCCTCTTCGAATGGTAACCATGTGACTGCAGAGAACGTTCGTAATAATTTTTCCGGCTTGAGCAACGATCAAGTATCTACTTTGTGAATCTTCTCAATGCTTGTACTCCAACCTCCTCCGACAAACTTTCTGGTAAGAATTATGAATGGTTGTTAGATACAGGAGCTTCGCAACATATGACGGGTAATCTTGAATTTCTGACTAATTTGTCTTCTATTCCCAACTGTGAGATTGGGATGCCGAATGGGGAAATAGCTTTGGCAAAACAAAAGGGGTCACTCTCCCTTGGCCGAAATCTCTATTTGGAAGATGTCCTATTTGTTCCTTCCATGCATTGCACTCTTATTTACATTTGCCTGACTTGTTTTGCAATTACATTGCACTGTCACATTTTCTTCTAATTTGTGTATTATACAGGACCGAGTCACGAGGACTTTGATTGGAGCGGGTGAGCAACGCAATGGGGTATATTTGTTTCGAGCTATTGGTAGTGCACAAGCAAATAATGTTTCCTGTCGGACGACTCGTCACCTTTGGCACATGCGCATGGGTCACCCCTCGGAGTCTGTTTTAAGTAATATTCCTGGTGTAGGGAGCAGCAAGGAGAAGGATTGTTTGAAATCTCCTTGTGACATTTGTCTTAGAGCAAAACAAACTCGGGATAGTTTTCCTTTAAGTAATAATAGAGCAGGAGACTCTTTTGTTTTGATTCATATTGATTTATGGGGTGATTACCGCGTTAAATCTTCTTGTGGTGCATCTTATTTTTTGACTATTGTCGATGATTATTCTCGTGCGGTTTGGGTTTATTTATTAGCTGAGAAAACTGAAGTACCCGGTATTGTTAAAAATTTTTGCTCTATGACAGAACGGCAGTTTGGCAAACAGGTTAAAACCATTCGTAGTGATAATGGTACTGAACTACGTCCTTTACGGCCTTATTTTCGTGACAATGGGATTTTGTTTGAATCATCATGTACAGGTACTCCTCAGCAAAATGGACGAGTTGAAAGGAAACATCGCCATATATTGAATGTTGCTCGAGCTCTTCGTTTTCAGGCCAACTTACCTCTTCGGTTTTGGGGTGAGTGTGTTCTTACTGCCTGTCATTTAATTAATCGTACCCCTACTCGTCTACTTGACGGACAGACCCCATATCAAGTTCTACATGGCAAACCCCCTCTTTATAGTCTTTTAAGAATCTTTGGGTGTCTTTGTTATGTTCATGATCAACGGAGAGATCATGACAAGTTTGGTGAAAGAGGACGCCGTTGCATATTTATTGGTTATTCTTTTGGACAAAAGGGGTGGAAAGTGTATGATTTAGAGAAAAGAAAATTTTTTGTTTCCCGATATGTTGTGTTCTTTGAACAAATATTCCCGTTTATGGATACAGTGCAAGATGTGCCGAATAATTTGGCACCAGTTCCGTCTTCTTCCTATGAGGTTCAGCCACTTGATATTACCTCTGTATCTCGACCGAATGTGGAGGTGCCAGTTGCAGCTGAGGGTGAAGCTGCCATGCCGAGTGAGGGAGAAAGTGTGATGCCGCAACCTGCTACTGCTTTGGCTGAGACACCAGGTCCTTCGACTTTGGGTGATGGTTCGGATTTGAGGGGGAGTAGTCCTCCGGATTTAACTGACACTCCGGGGATTGAACAGTTGGGTAGGGGTCATCGGGCAAAACAGGCACCTGCTTACTTGCAAGACTACGTTGTGCACACAGCTCAAATATACCCTCCTGCGTGTGCTTCATCTCCTTCAAAGTCTAAAGGTACTCGCTATCCTATACACAAATATATGAACCGTGATAGATTTTCTGTGCATCACCGTGCTTTCTTGGCAGCAGTTAGTACGGGTGTTGAACCTACCTCATATCATGAGGCGGTAAAGGATCCCAAATGGCGGAAAGCCATGCATGATGAGATTGCGGCCTTAGAGTCTAATAATACGTGGACCTTGCAACACTTACCACAAGGCAAACAGGCAATAGGATGTAAATGGGTCTATAAAATCAAATACAACTCCGACGGGACAGTAGAAAGGTATAAAGCTCGACTCGTGGTTCTTGGAAATAGACAAGTTGAGGGGATCGATTATAATGAGACTTTCGCCCCAGTAGCCAAGATGGTGACAGTCCGCACTTTTCTGACAGTTGCAGTTGCCTCCAACTGGGAGCTTCATCAAATGGATGTGCACAATGCCTTTCTCCACGGTGAGTTGCAGGATGAAGTTTATATAAGACTGCCACCAGGATTTCGTAGTGATACGGGTAAGGTATGTAAACTTCGCAAGTCTCTTTATGGTTAATTTGAAACAGGCTCCACGGTGTTGGTTCTTTAAACTCATGTCGTCTCTTAAGAATTATGGGTTTCAGCAGTCTCGTTCTGATCACTCTCTTTTTACTTATCGAAAGAATGAGTCGATACTGGCTGTTTTGGTTTATGTTGATGATTTAATTATTGGTGGCAATAACTCAGAATTAATTGGGTCCTTTAAAAGTTATCTTGGCAAATGTTTCCATATGAAGGATTTGGGTTCTTTGAAATATTTTTTGGGTATTGAGGTTGCAAGAAATCAAGAAGGTTTATTTTTGTGTCAACGCAAATATGCGCTAGATATCATTTCGGAGATGGGTATGCTTGGAGCTAAACCGTCAGGGCTCCCACTGGAACAGAATCATCGCCTTGTACTTGATACAGGACCTCTATTACATGCACCGGATAAGTATCGTCGGTTGATTGGGCATTTGATTTACTTGACTATTACTCGACCGGAGCTGAGTTACTCGGTTCATGTTCTTGCACAGTTTATGCAGTCACCTCATGTGGCTCACTGGGAGGCGGCTCTACGGGTTGTTCGGTACTTAAAGTCAAGTCCGGGTCAGGGGCTTTTTCTTCGTTCAGATTCCAACTTACAGCTGACAGCATATTGTGATTCTGACTGGGCTAGTTGTCTGGTAACACGACGGTCCGTTACTGGTTACCTGATTTTCCTAGGTTCTTCGCCTATTGCGTGGAAAACTAAGAAACAACCAATGGTTTCTCGGTCTTCCGCGGAGGCTGAATATCGAGCACTTGCAGCTGCCACTTGTGAATTAAAATGGCTTAAAGGCCTGTTGGTATCTCTAGGAGTCATTCAGCGCGGCCCTATGGTTGTCCGGCCAGATAGCTTATCTGCTATGCACATTGCCGCTAATCCCGTGCTCCATGAACGTACGAAACATATCGAGATTGATTGTCACTTTGTTCGTGACGAAATACGGAGTAACAACATTGCTACTTCCTATGTTCATACATCCCACCAATTGGCCGATGCTCTCACCAAGAGTCTCGGTGTCCTCCGCTTCCAGTTCTTCCTCTCCAATTTGGGCGTACGAGACCTTCACGCTCCAACTTGAGGGGGAGTATTAGACGTATATTTTGTTAAGCAAATGAGGCGCCCGCCTCAACCTCAGCCAGGCGCCAGCCTCTCTTTGTCCATACCATTGCTGGAGCCTCGGCCTCCCAGGCGTGCGCCCCATTCTCGGCCAGGCGGCCGCCTCACGCAAACAACCAACAGCCCTTTGTCTGATGCTGTTCCACTTCAGTTCATTCTTGGGTTAATGTATTATTGGTTTTGTATGTATCTCAGAATTAGAAAAGTCTCAAAATGTTGTATATATATCTGAGTTGTTCAATGGAAAATCATTCACTCCAATATTTCTTCAAAAACTAATTAGAGGCTCCAGAAAAGGCCACGTCAAAGGCCACGTCAGCAATTCAATTTCCAACTCATTTTTATTCCAATTGGTTAGCAATTTTTTGATGCTATCACCGAAAAAAAAATAAAATAAAATAATTTCTACTATTTCGGATAATTAAATAAATTTTGAAAGAGTAAATTTGAATTTCAAAATGTAAATTTTTAATTATAAAATGAGTATATTTTAGGAATGAATTAAACTAATCCAAAATTAAAGAAACGATTACTTCGAAATGTTTAATATTTATCAAAAGATTATGTAAGATATATATATATATATATATATATATATATATATATATATATATATATATATATATATATATATATATATATATATATATATATATATATATATATATATATATATATATCAAAAAAATTCTTTTAGAAAAAAAGAAGAAGAATATATTTTTCAAAATTCCAAATCTCAACAAACCAATCCTAAAATTAAGCAAATCAAGATCCATAATTTACTGAAATTACGAAGACAATATTATCATAATATAGCTCATCCTTAAATTAAGCAAATGCGTTGATAAAATGTTAAACAAAATATGATCCCTACATCATCAAATTTTGAAAGCCTAATTTCCATTCAAATCCTCTTTGACACATGTAAATATTCTATTCGTTGCATAAACAATGGTACAGTATTATGATAAAGAGGATCTTTACTCACATTATGGATGCATTCAAGTCATTATTTTTATCAGACTGTTGGTTTTGGAAGACATGTACTGGATAGAGTTTTTGATAATGTTCAATTTGAAACAAATTTTTTTATCATATGTTATAGATATGGACTAATATATTTGTTTGATGTAATCCAACCTCTAAATGAGAAAAACTTAAAAACTCTTATAAATTAAAATGTTTACCTCCATATTTTCATAGCATTTTTCTCCTGTAAAAAGGGATTCAATATCTTCTTAGTCCATTTAACAAGCATGACCCCTTCAAGCTTACCATCAAAATTTGAAATAAATCATTAGACTGATTTCTTTCAGAGTCTTTCAGAGATTGATTTCTTTCAGCGTGTAGAAGAGTATTTTTATTGGAATAAAGATTTCTATATTCAGGTATATTATAGGTATATTATGACTATCTAGCTTATTTTATGATAAAAGTATCAACCTTCTTCTGAAGTCTATTTAACAATCATAAATCATTATTCGGATCATCCGATAAAAGTATCAATCTTCTGATGTGAATATTATTTTGACTTTGGAATATCTAGATGATGTATAAGTTCTTCGGGAGCTAAGAGATTCGATCAACCTTTTACTGTGTTACTTATTTCCAGTCTCAAAAGTTTAAAGGTACTTCTTTATTTTTTATTTACTTTTTTAATAATGATCAATTGTAATTAATAGGGTTCATTTGTATACATAGTTATTTATTGTTATTGTTTTTAGTATGTTGTTAGTTAATTATTTATAAAAATTAGGGGACATAAAGTATAAGAAAATTATTGGAACAAATATGATAATAGAAGTATAAGTGCATATACAAATGAAGCAAATAATTATACCACATGTACATATGTAGCACACAATTTAACTTTATACAAAATACAAATCACCAAGTTTTGAAAATTTTATATTCATGAACTCTCAAGAAATTTTAAAAGCTAAAGAGAAAGGAAAAAATATTACATTATTCAGCACTTTCATTAATTTTTCACAAATGTAATTCAAAAGATGAAAATACAACTAATGAAAAATAATCTCTGCCTCAAATAAAATTCCACGCAAAACTTTTATTGAGAGAGGCAAAAAAGAAAGACAGAAATTCAACATGATAAGTAATTAAAACTAATTCAACATGATAAGTAATTAACATTGTACATTAACAAAAAAATCATGTAATTTATAACATAAATACATCCAACAATACCTTTTAAAGAACTTCTTTGACAGCGAGTAACATAAAAGTCCAACCCATTCTTGGGCTTCAAGCTAAACAGAAAAGGAAGAAAGATGTCTAAGTTTTAGAAATTGAGAAACAAAAGAGAAATATTCATCTTTATCATTATAATTAGTCTCATTTGTTTTCGACTATAAAAAAAAAAAGCTTATAACGAAGACTCATTTAATCACCCCCCCTACACACAATAAAAAACATCTATCTATTTCCCCTAAATTCCCTATCCTTTCACATAATCTGATACAAACTGAATGACGATGGATCCATACCGAAAGACATTGCAAAAAGCAGAGAAAATGAGTATCTAAAAGAAACAAATTACTTTTACCTGAAAGAAGTAAGATGAATTGAGGGTTGAAGATTGAGATATGAGATTGTGATTTGATGGGGGAGAAGCAGTTTATTATTTAGTTTCATACCACTAACCATTCTCACATTTTCATCCAACATCCATAATAAAAAAGGTGGAATAATTGTTTCATGCTTTCATGAACAATTTTTGAAGTTTAATAGAGTGGTTGTCATTTTTAGTTGAAACAATGTAAATAGAAATAAAAACATAGATATTTCAACTGATCTTGTGGAACTTTAGAACGCCAAAAATCCAAAAAAACTAATTTGGTCGCCAAAAATCCAAAAAAATCCAAAAAAACTAATTTGGTCGCCAAAAACATAAATAAAAACCTACTTGCAAGCAGATAAACACCAACTTCCAAAATGTTATTTACTTTTCGACCCGCTCGGGAACTTTAGAACGCCAAAAATCCAAAAGCCAAAATTTAGGGAGAAACGCGTTTCTTCTTAAGTTATGGAGAAACGGGTATCCAGAACCTTTTGAAAGGATATCCAGAAATTTTGTATTGGCCATGACCTTGGCCCATGGCCTTGGCTTGGACAATTCTAAATTTCTGGTTATTCATTTTGAAAGTTTCTGGATATCCAGAACCTTTTGAAAAGATATTCAGATAGTTTTGTATTAGATATCCAGAACCTTTTGAAAGGCTTCTGGATATCAATATTAAATGTTCTGGATATCCAGAACTCTTTGAAAGTGATATCCAGAATCTATTTAAGTTGATATCCAGAAAGTTGGTATGTGTTGGTCCCATTCTAACATAACTTCTGAATATCATGATCAAAGGGTTCTGGATATCCAGAGCTTTGAGACTGATATCCAGAACCTTTGAAAGTGATATCCAGAATCTATTTAAGTTGATATCCAGAAAGTTGGTATGTGTTGGTCCCATTCTAACATAACTTCTGGATATCAAGATCAAAGGGTTCTGGATATCCAGAACCTTTGAGACTGATATACAGAACCTTTGGTAAAACACGTTTTTTCATAACTTATGGAGAAACACGTTTCTCCGAAGACCTACTCAATCCAAAAAAAGAAAAAGAAAACTTCATACAACGACGAACAATTTTGTTTTGTTGCCTTAGGCACGCATTTGGCTAAAAACTAATTTGGTCGCCAAAAGTTACTGATTTTCTACAAAACAATAATGCATCGCTAAAGTATTTCTTTTAACTACAAAACAATTTTACAGCTAAAACAATAGTTGCTAAATTCTCATTTTCTTGTAGGTTCCACACATGCCTATAAAAGAAAGAACTCTTCTACCCGTACTCTCACCATGCCTATTGGTCTTAAAGAACACAACCTATCCGCAAAAGATATACACCACCTAATTTATGATTCAATTAGTTAATAAAAGAGATCAACTTATAATATTACAAAATAATTAAAACTACCACTGACTGATAGCTAATTTCATTTAGTTATATTAATATATAAAAAGTTATAAATTGACAACTATGCTTCAATGGCATTAGTGTTACACCAGTGTTGTCATTGGTGTTGTCTCCAGTGTTGCTACACTAGTGTTGTCACTGGTGTTGCTTCATATGTTGCCAATTTGTTGACAGTTTAAAATATGGATAGTTAATACATATTATTCATAAATTACAAAGTGATAACTAATTATTATATATCTGCTATTAGTTTGTTTGGTTTATGGTTGAACAGGTCAAAGACAAGGCTCTAGGCATGACTTATGAGGAGAAAAGAAAGTTACACATAAAATATTTATTTATGTGTACTTGTGGAGACCAAGTAATTGTTGTTAGATTGTTATCTACTCAAGAGGAGCTGAAGATAAGGCGTATAAGGCTAATATAGCTTGGCGGTACAAGTGGTGAAGCCTAGGATGACTTAGTCTTAAACAAATAAGGAAAGTGGAGCTAAAAAGGTGGATTTTATCTCATGATTGATTTTCTGGTTAGTTTGAATAGGCTCCAAGTTCTAGGAGCCTATAAATAATACAAGCATTTGACATCTTCTCTTACCCAATTCAGAAGTTGAGATTTGCACAAGTCAATAACACAACTCTTCAATGTTGTCTCATGTGTTGGCAACACACTGTCCAACACCAGTAAAGTTTCACAAATAACTTTCATTCTTAGAGTGTTTCTGAGTGTTAGATAGTGAGTTCTTGTAAAGAGTGTATTCTAGAATAGTTGTTGCACTAAGCCTTTGTGTGGCTTGTATACTCATGTTGCTAAAAATTATCCTAGTAGTGCATAGATTTATCTTGCTTCTGAACAATTATATGCACTAAATGTATATCCTCCAAGGCCACCCCATAATGAACCATATTCAAACACATATAACCCGGGGTGGAGGAATCATGCAAATTTTTCAAGGGGAGGTAATAAAAATCACCAAAATAAACCCCTCCATCCTCCACTGCCACAAGGACAATTTGAGCAAAGGAAAGAGCCTTAGGAAGAGGCCATGGATCAGATGAGGTTGGAGCAACAACAGTCCTCTAGGAATCATGATGTTACAATAAAGAAGTTTGAAACACAAATAGGGCAACTTGATGAAGCCCTAGAAAGCCACAAGCCCGGAACCTTCCCAAGTCAAGGGCAACAAGCCATACCCATATCCACTCTAAGGAAATGTAAAGAGGTAAGTAAAGAGGTATTTTCTCCTTTTCCTTCTCCTCTTTATAGTCATGAAAAGTTGTTGATGATAGTACAAATGGATTGGGAGAAAATCCTAAAGCTAATTATTCACCCCCAAGTCATACATACCACATGTGCAGTTTCCTGGACGTATTTTGAGGCATAAGATGGAGCAACAAATGTCGAAGGTAATGGACATGCTTTCAAAATTTAGTATTAATCTCTCTTTGTTGAAAATAATTAAAAATGTTCCTGCTTATGCCATGTTTTTCAAAGAAAATAACTCCAGAGAATACAAGTATGGGAAAGATGATAAGTTAATCATGGGATAAAGTGCTAGTGTCATGGTACGACAAGACCTCCCACTTAAACAAAAGAATCCCGGAAGTTTCACAATTTCTATTAATTTGGGGATTCAATAAGGTGAAGGCGATGTTGAATCTTGGTGCTAACATTAATTTGTTGACAAACTCCATGTTTTTGAAATTAGGATTATCGGAATTGAAACCAATCACAATGGCCTTCAATTAGTTGATCGCTTTATTAGGTGATATCAGAGTATTGTGGAGGATGTGCTAGTACAAGTAGGGACTTTGATCGTCACTGTTGACTTTGTTGTCGTAGATACTGTTAATGGCAGAGGGAATTATCGTGAGTACCCATTTTACTTGGGCATCCATTCATGGCCACAACTAACACCATAATAAATGTGGGGAATGGGAAATTATCTATGTTTGTGGCGGATGAGAAAGTAGAGATTTCGGTGGATGATATCATGAAAAACCTCATGAATGATAAGTACTCATGTAAATTTGTGGATGAGATTGATGATTGTGTGAAATAAAACTTATGGCATGACAGTGATAGTGGAAAGTTAGAGAGCATGTTGAGTGACGGTGAGAATCCTATGGATAGTGCGGACGTTTGTGCCATGGCTAGTAACAATTAAACCGACGAACACTCTTGTAGTGACGTCCCGTATCACCCCCTAGACCATTTTCACAAGAAGTTGGTTCCACCATTGAAATCATTCTTTCCTTTATAATCTAGATCCATTGGTTCATGCTCAATGGTTCCACCATTGAAATCATTCTTTCCTTTAAAAATTTTGTTGAAATTTTTAATCAAGATAACTCCTAAAGTTATTGAAATTGATGAATCAAATGAGTTTGGGGGAAAGAGCCCCAAAAAGAAGAAGAAAAGGGCAAAACAGAAAGCTACAAATGTTTCTTGGGTACCACCTGAATTGATTAAGAATTGAACTTATGCATGGAAGGCTGTGGGTGTTTGTGCTCGAGAAAGCATGAGGTGGTCCTAAGGAAGAAAATCAAAGGCCAAAGACAATATGACCACCTCAACCCCAAGTAAAATTAGGGTCATAATCGGGTAACGACTTTAAAAAAAATGCGATTGTTGGGAGGCAACCCAACTAGGTATGTTATAATTGCTTTCATTTAATTTTGTTGTGTCATGTGACTCTTTAAACTTATGGAATGCTTCCATTTCTTATTCTATGAGGATATAACATGTTTTGAGTTTGGGGTTAGACATCTCTATGAGTTTGTGGGTTTATAGGGGAGTGTAAATAGTGTCACCCTCCAAAAAAGTAGATTTTAAAAAAAAGGTCATATTTTGGGATGTTAGCTAAAGTCTATGGTAATTTGAGAGTGCTTTAATTTTGAATATTCAGTTTTAGTATCAATATGGGGATATGATTACATTGAAACATGTGAAGTATGATTGCTCCACTTTTCACTTTCATATTATTTTCTTGATCATTGTTACCAACTCAGGAGACCTTTATGGGATCACTTTGACATTCTCGATGTTCCTAAAACTTTTTTTCATGATGGTCAATAGCACATCAAATAGGCTATTCGGGAAGTGATATGTGGCTATTTTTGTTGAAACCAAATTGTGAGCCTTTAACTTTCTAGTTGCTTATAAAAATTTCCGCTAGAACCCCTTTTGAGCTTTATCAAGAATGAAAATTTCTCACAAAATGATAGATTATCAAAGATCGTCGTACGCATTCATTTTGTACCCGCATTATCTTACCCCTACACATATACACTATTTTCTCACATTTTCAAGAATGTGAAACTAGGGAATGAATGGAAATTGTGGGTTGTGTTTGAGAAATCAAGGGCTTGAGTGGAAAGAGGTCAACAAAGGAAAGAAAAGGGTCATATATTTTATTGAAAAGAGGGCCATGTGCAAAGTATTTAGTTAATTATATTCTTTGTGGTCTTTATATATGCATAGCAAAAGAAAGAAAGAAAGAAGAGATGAAGAAAATCAGAAAAGTCTTGCCCTCTTGTATGTTATAGAAATTGTGATTTAAAGTGACAAAGTAATTAAAGGAATGAAATCAACCCATTTGTATGAAAGCATGCAAAATTTTAAGTTTGGTGGTTGAATCATTAGGTTGGCATGGGTAAGCGATGAGATACACTCAAAGTGAGGATACGTTGCGAAGACTTCCTTGTTTCACTTGCTTGACTTCGTATGTCCTTACCTTCATTTAAAACCGTGAACCTAGCCCACAATTTTCGCGATATATTACAAGTCATAAAGCCATATTTGATCCCTAGAGAATAACCGTGTTGATAATTGTGTTTAACATTCATATGAGTGTCCTTGCGCAGAATTTCTATCAAATTATCATTAGTTTAGAGCATGCCACAAGACACCCTATAAAATATCTTACTTTGGAGACGATGATCTCCCATTAATCATTCATCTTTCATATTGTGGTGGATAATTGTAAGTTAGATGCATAAATTTAATTGTAATCCCATGTTTAAGACAACTCTTGTAGATTATGTGTGTTTGTAAAGGATCTGAGAGTTATATGGGTAACAACCCTTTATATGATTTGAACATTCAAAAATATTATTTTCTGTTAATGTATTTATATTTCGTAGTTTAGAAGTAGTTTTAATTCATGTTCTAGTTTTGTTTTACTCGAGGACGAGCAACATATAAGTTTGGGGAGTTTGGGGATATTTGATGGATGTGTTTCTTCCTTTCCAAATGATATACTTTTAGACTTATTTAATGCTCAACTTTGGGTATTTTATGGGTTTTTGGAGAGTTTATAAGTATAGAAGGAAAATATCGTGGATTATGGTTTTAAAGAGTACAAAAATGAACGATCAATAGTGGGGTGGCAAAGGACAAAAGAATGAAAATAAATGAAGGACAAGAAGGATGTGACCTTGTGAAACCAATACCAATGGATAGTAATCAATGAGATATTTCCAACAATATGTGGCACGTCCCAATCAGAGTCCGTATGAAAAAGTTATGACCTCCGAATGTTTGCTGAAAAGGTACAAGTCAGCGAAGTACAAGGAGCGCACGCACCCCGAGGGAGAGGGCAGACGCTCCCAAATTCCAGAAAGTGTGTTACCTTCTACCTATAAGGGGGTGATCGTACCCCCTATAGGGGGAAGCCGCACCCTCCCTCTCCAGGAACTTCTCAGTTTCCTTTTGGCGTAGGATTTCTCGATTGTTTCCTAATTTCGAACCCTTTTCTCTCAAGTATAAATAGAACAACCAGCCACATTTTTTTTTATATATGTTTGATTCTTCTTTTCAATGTAGAAAACAAGGATTCGAAAGGTTCAAGTTTCAGGTTTTAAATTCTTAATTTATTATTTGTATTCATTATTATGAAGATAAGTAGCTAAATTCCTTTATTCATGAATTGGATGTAGTGACTATTGAATCTATATGCTAAATATGAATTAATTCTTACAATCAATCTCGTTCTTTTTCTTCTCAATATTCTTAAATACTACTTTTAGGTTTCAATTGTATGTTAATATACTTTTGGCCTTTAAAATACTTGGTTATATATTATTGTACTAGCGTGAATGATTTATACATTGACTATTATTGTGATAATTAGATTCAATTGAGTACCAAGCGAAAGTCAAAAGGATTTAAGTTCAATTGTTTTTAAGAGTTTAATTAATTTCTTGCATGTTGTATGGAACTGTTGGAAATGGATAACGGAAAGTTAAGTTTAACTTAACGTTGATCTAGTTTCTAACGGAAGTTCGTTATGTGTTAACGAAACTAGTTACAAATGGTAATCTACATTTGTTGTAGATTATATATAACTCATTTAATGTCTCAAAACCATTTCCGTGTGAATGAGAAATTAATGACAAATGATTTGTAACTTAAAAATTGGGTCAAAGTGTGATTTGGGTTGGTCCCAAAATTGGTGTGGACTTGTTGTGGCTAAAGGGCTGACAAGCAGGCTGAAGAAGCTTCTGCACGGCCGTGCGAACGCCTAGGACACGGCCGTGCACCGTGCCTTGCCTTGCTACTCGACCGTGCTGAGCCATGAACTTGACCGTGGCACGGCCGTGCAGTTCATTGGACACGGCCGTGCAAGTGCTGTTATACCCGAAAAGTTGTGACTTTTCAAGGGAAAATCCACCAAACCCTTTGAATCTCTTTATATACTTCCCCTCCGAATTTCAATTCACATACACAGTCATTTGAGCCTCCCTACCCTCTAGTAAGATAGAAAAACATACCCAAATTATTGCATATTGTTGCATTCAATCCTTCAAAGTCCAAAGTTCAAAACAAAGTGTTGTTCGTTAGAGTAATTGATTTGGAGTGCTCCTATCATTTACTTGTAAGTCGTTTTATCTTACTAGAAGAATTTCCATATAAACCGTAAGCACCTGTGCGGGGCAATAACTTCTTACGGAGATTGTATTAAATACAAGACTCGACTTGATTTCTTTTGTTTCCAATCTCCGTTATCTTTTTCTGTTAAGATTCTAGTTAAGTTCTTGAGAAGCCTACACAATTGTCCAACAATCGTAAGAAGTTATTAACGCTTCTTCAAGATCATCAAGATGGCAAATGAGAAAGATTCCACCGAATCAAGTCGAGGGAATGTGGCGCCTCCTTCGCAAGGTGATACTACATTCAACCATGTTGTACCCGCTACTACACCATCTCACTCGGTTCATGGTAAGAAACCTCCTTCTGGTGAAACCTCAAGGGTTGCACCTCTTAATGCTCTCCCTCCGTCTCATGTGTTCGTACATGCGGAAAGACCGGGTATTCTTACCGGGATGAACTTTAAGAGGTGGCAACAGAAAATGTTGGTCTATTTGACAACATTAAAATTGGTGCATTTTCTTTGGGAATATCCACCATTGATATCCGACGAGGATGAATCCAAAGCAAAGAATGATTTGGATACATGGAATCACAGCGATTTCTTGTGTTGCAATTATATTCTTAATGGCTTGGATTATGTACAATACAAAGTGTGTTGTGGCATAAAGACCGCGAGAGAACTTTGGGACTTTCTCGAGATGCACAATACTATGTGTATTGTGACTAAAAGACCGCAAGTGAACTTGGTGGAAAGAAGTACCGGAAACAAGAGAAAGAACACCGGGAAAGTGAAGAGGACCGCCAAGAAGGTTAAAGGTAGTTGTTTTAATTGCGGCAAACCCGGGCATATGGCTAGGGAATGTCGACATCCTAGAATCAACAACCAAGATGGAAACCCTCTTCAAGCCAATGTGACTGAAGATCGATATGTTCCATTGGACTTTGATCAGCTTAGCCTAGGGGCATAAGATTGAATTGACCAAATGTGGTCATTGTATTACATTAGAAAAGGGTACCTTGATCTGAATGTAATCCGCCTAAGAGCGAAGAATAAAATATCAGTTTTTATTTCCTACTTGGCTTGGGTTATGACTTGTTCATTTAGGTCTTGTAAATTTAAATTCATTCCGTCGACTAGTGAATTTAAAATTACTACCTAAGATGAAGTTTAATTCGCAAACCAAATGTGATTTCTTTGTGGAAATCAGTTCTTCATTACTTCTATTGATATTTGGACTCGATAATGCAAAGTACATCTTTTGAAATAGTAAAGATGAAACCTTAAGAGGTTAAGTAATAAAGAATGAGTTAGTGATTCATCCTAATTGTGGAGAGTATGTAGTATCGTTTGAAAAATAATTGTTGGGACGCTAACACTTATTTATCAAACGAATGCTTCTTACACACTCAAATCAATTGAATCACAGATAAAAGGAAAGATAGAACTTTTAAAGGAGATGGTGAACTCCTTATTGATAAGTTCCGTCTTATGTGGGTATACCTAGCAAAGGTAGAAATATCTAAACCTAAGGAGGTTAAGATAGGACCCAAAACCATGGATTACGTTTCCATTGGCAATACGGTATTCTTCGAAACAAAATGATTGAAGAGACCAAGGTTGAAGAGACCTCACTTGAACATAGTTATGACTATGTTGTCAGGAGATAACATGGTTATTACAATTAAAATGACTTCACATAAAAGGAAAGTATTAAATATGAATTAGGATATTCATAAAATATTTGATATGTGGAGGTACACCTCAAGTGTGGGGGTACAAGCTAAATACATAAGTTCTATTGATATGAACTTCTAGTATTAACAGAAACTGTTAAAGCATTATGATTAAAAGAATGAATCCTTAGAAAGGAAATATTCAATGATGACGAATTATGAAATATTCATAAGCCGTTTTATAAATACCTCAAATGTGGGGGTATTTGGCTAAAGTAGAAATACTTAAGCAAGACGCGTTATATTCTTTGAGAATATATTTCCTTGAAATGATAGGAAATTTATAGAAACTATGGTGGTCTTCTTAATAAGAAGAAGAACCAAGATGTAGTTGGAGGACAAAAGTTACTAATTCTTTGGTTCTAAATTCTCTAAGATGGAAAATAAATTGAAACTGTTAAATAATTGATAACTTGATTAATAATGCATCCTATTCTATTTTGGAAGATGGTTGATCTTCCTATGCGAACCGATTGGGTTGCAAAAACTAGATGTGCCAAGGATGAAACCTTTAAATATTAGACTACAAAACGGTCCATCTCAAGTAGAAGATGAAGGACCTAGACGTAGTAAAAGGGCAAGAGTGGAAAAGTCTTTTGGTCTGATTTTCTATCATTTATGTTGGAAAACGAACCAGCAACTGTTATGGAAAGCGTTATCTGGTCCGAATAGTTCGTTCTGGAAAGAGGCTATTAACAGTGAGACAAAATCCATAATGCTTGGGAATTGGTAGATCTCCCTCCAAGCTGCAAACCATTAGGTTGCAATTGGATCTGTTGATAAGTATAAAGCCAGGCTAGTTGTCAAAAGGACATTATGATTCATGCAAGATTATCCCAATTGACACAACAGAGCGTTCTATGTCGCACAACCGTGTTGGATCTACTTGTGTATTCATATGGACTAAAACAAGCAACTAACTAGTGGCATGAGAAGTTCGATAGAACTATGTTATCAAATGGATTCAAGATTAATGAATGTGACAAATGTGTCTACATTAAAGGAACATACGAATCATTTGATACCAAAGACATGTTAAAAGAACTTTGACATGAAAGATATGGGATTAGCCGATGTCATATTAGAAATAAAGATTTCTAGAACATCGAAGGAATAGTCCTATCAAAATCCCATTATCTTGAAACGGTACTTCGAAAGTTCAAATAGATTCTTGAGAGGTGTACTCTAGTAAGGTAGAATCTTGAGAGGTAATCTCGTAAAGTAGATTCTGAAAGGTAGACTCTAAGGAGGTCAAAACACTTAGAGATGCTGAATACTTGGGAAGTCGAAACGATGCGAGAGATAATAACCACTTGAAGAAAGCGGCCGATAGAAGAATTTGATCACTCGAAGAGACTGATCATTCTAGATAGACTCAAGGTCTAATTGTAATTGTAATCAATCACCGGAATAGTATAATCATAGTACTTGGTGTACTTGAAGATATACTTATGATTAAAGATTACAATTCCTATGTAAGTTGAATGGTCTTGGAAGATATTCCTTTGTGGAATAAGTTTGTGTCTACATAACCTAAGGCATTGTGACGACAATGAGAAATAGGAAAAGATGTAGAACATCATGGTAAGTCTAGACATATTCGTCATAGACACAATACCATTAAACAGTTGATCAAGAATGGCGTTATCACTATTGATTATGTAAAGTCATGTGATAACTTAGCGGATCCGTTTACCAAAGGTATTAATCAAGATCAACTGTATAAACTGTTAAGGGGAATGGGTCTAAAACCCACAACAAAAGGACTTATAGCGGACACTCAACCTTGGGAAATGGAGATCCCAGGCCCTTGGTTCAATGAGACAACCAAGTTATAAGTTCTAGTAGAGTTACTTGGAAACAACAACTCGGTTTATTAACCTGGAGATGTTGAATACTCATTCCCAGAACATCCAAGTACAAGCACATGCAGCAGTGGTAAGGATAAGTTGAGAAAACTTTTAATGATTTCTATACCTACGGGTGGAGTAGTGCATGATACTCCTTATAGTGAGAATCACCTATATAAGCGAGAGGTAATTAGGCCGCCTCTAAAAGAACGCTTATGAATGAGATACGGTCCAGGGCCAAAATGGACAAAACGTGAGAACAACAATTGTTAGAGCTGTTATTATGTGAGTATTATTGTCTTGGTATACATCCGACAGTCACTGGTTCAAAGCGACTCGCTACCAAATGGCTAGTATATCCGATAATATTTCACTAGGGAAGATTCAAGGCCACAAGCTATCTATCTCGATGTAATAATAGTTCGCCAGAACTTTGGACGAAATTGCATACATGCATTAATTGTCATTCATGTGGGGGATTGTTGGAAATGGATAACGGAAAGTTAAGTTTAACTTAACGTTGATCTAGTTTCTAACGGAAGTTCGTTATGTGTTAACGGAACTAGTTACAAATGGTAATCTACATTTGTTGTAGATTATATATAACTCATTTAATGTCTCAAAACCATTTCCGTGTGAATGAGAAATTAATGACAAATGATTTGTAACTTAAATATTGGGTCAAAGTGTGATTTGGGTTGGTCCCAAAATTGGTGTGGACTTGTTGTGGCTAAAGGGCTGACGAGCAGGCTGAAGAAGCTTCTGCACGGCCGTACGAGTGCCTAAGACACGGCCGTGCACTGTGCCTTGCCTTGCCACTCGACCGTGCTGAGCCATGAACTCGATCGTGCATATTGCCTTGCACGGTCGTGCAGTTCATTGGACACGGCCGTGCAAGTGCTGTTATACCCGAAAAGTTGTGACTTTTCAAGGGAAAAGCCACCAAACCCTTTGACTCTCTTTATATACTTCCCCTCCGAATTTCAATTCACATACACAGTCATTTGAGCCTCCCTACCCTCTAGTAAGATAGAAAAACATACCCAAATCATTGCATATTATTGCATTCAATCCTTCAAAGTCCAAAGTTCAAAACAAAGTGTTGTTCGTTAGAGTAATTGATTTGGAGTGCTCCTATCATTTACTTGTAAGTCATTTTATCTTACTAGAAGAATTGCCATATAAACCGTAAGCACCTGTGCGGGGCAATAACTTCTTACGGATATTGTATTAAATACAAGACTCGACTTGATTTCTTTTGTTTCCAATCTCCGTTATCTTTTTCTGTTAAGATTCTAGTTAAGTTCTTGAGAAGCCTACACAATTGTCCAACAGGAACTAGCGAAAATTATAATATAAAAGAAATATTACGTTTGCAATTCCCATGCCAAAAGTTCCAACCCTTAATTCACCAAACGAATCCTTGAATGAGATTGTTCTCTTTATTACTAAAATAGCATAGAGTGAAGATAGTTGTGAAACTCAATCCGTGAATTCCTTGTTAATCTGATTTCTTCTATTTATTTTAATTGCTTTCTAGTTTAATATTTTTTTTTTGTTTTCGTAGAATAATAATCAACAAACAAAAACCCCTTTTGGTTACTTTTAACTACCTTGAATTCACTTGTTTTTCACAAAGTCTATGTTAATTCGACCCTTAATTGTGCATACTACTAAATTGATAACTAATGCACTTGCTAGGTAATTATTACAAGAGGGATATTTCCTCCATTAGGATCACGCTATGTCGGTTTCGAGTTCGCCGATTCAACGATTTCGGGCGGTTCCGGGCCTATTACAATTACGGTTTGGTCATCCCTAGTATATATGATTGTAATGGAATAACCTTTATTCTTTAATCATCATCAAGATTATATTTATACTATGAAAAATATTTAATGAATTATAGACTTCTAATTATATAAATATTAAAATTAAATTAAATTAAATTCTATTATTTTTTTTAAATAATAAGAAAAAAAAACTTTAGAGACTTCTAATTATATGAATATTAAATGAATTATAGACTATGAAAACTAAAAAATGCAAGAAATGTGTATAATATTTTTATTTCAAAATAAAATTTTGATGTACTTCTTTATCATGTCATTTCGTTTTCACCATTAAATATTATGAAACAAAATAAATATAATTATTTTAAACAATGTTGCAATATAAAGTAATATTTGGTCCCCTGATGTTCACAATTCGTGAATCCTCCATTGCATTTAAGATTAGATATGGATCATGTTGATGCTACCATGAGAAATTTTGGTTGCACAGGAACTGAAAGGTTTGGGATACACCGGCTTCCTCCTTGCAAGATGGGTTGCCTACACACAAGAAAGCACGTCAACTAGGTCGGGGGTGACTCCGGCGAACCCCCTCCGGCGTGAGAATGAGGTTAGATGGTCAAGGTGATGGTGATATCAATGGAAAACCTAGAGAGAGAGTAGAGGGAGAGAGAGAGCTTACCATGCAAATGACACTATTCCTCTTTATATACTCTCAAGCCCCCCATGTGCCTTGCACATGGGGGGACACTTGTCAATCATCAAAAAGGGGGTCTCAACCAACCTTAAGTTAGTGGGATTTCACTATTCACCTTGTCACATCAATCACACATCACAAGTAGCTAGGGTTAAGGGGTCAGGCGCCAACTGGAAACAAGTGGCGGAAACACTCAGGCATCCATGCCGCATAAGCGACATCCCTAGGAAGGAGGGCGACACTCTAAATGTCGCCCTCAGCTGGGTGCCCTTGCGGGAAACAGACCCCCATGTACACACAATCATAACGCACCTCACCCTTGCTACGGGGGTTCTCGCAGGACCTTGTTGCATGCGCAGCTATACTATCACACACCTTCTCATCATTGCTTCATTAGGGCCCATGGAGCCTACTCCTTAAATGTCGCTCCTCCGGGATAATTTCCTTGGGCGGCCCAGGTCCAGTGGGCTTGGCCCACAACTAGCTATTGGGCCTGACTTCCTAGTATTCGGGCCCAATCTATTTTATACGATCGCATCAGAAGCCCCCAAGTTCAAGCCTTGGACTATTTATGGTCCAGGCGAGAACTTTCATTGATGTCGTATGATTTTCGCGGCTTTTTGCTCGCTTTGGCGACAAACAGGATTTACCCGTCACCTATGTGACACGTGTCGGTATGGGGGCGAGCCAGATGGTTTGGCAGCCGTACACCTGTCTTGGAAAATGAGCCGTCTCTTCCTTAAATGTTCACAATAATGGGGGGAATTTCAAAAATCATTCCCCCTTAATTATCTCTTGGAAATCCCCCCAAACCTTTCTGTAAGTGCTCCAATTTGAGCTTGTTAGAATTTTCGTTAGAAAATTAACGAAAGTTATAACATTTCTAACAATTCCTAACTATCCTAACATTTCTAACAAAGTGAGGGTAAAATGGGCATTGTTATTTAAGGTTAAACCTTAAAAAGAATCTTAAAAAGAAAAACAAATGAAGAAAACCAAATATAGCAATGCTGGAAACATAAACTGGCTGCCTAATTTGAATTTTGAAAAAGATTATTCCCCTTGTCCAAAGCTGGAGCTGCATTTAATGAACAGTGCACGCCAAGCATTCCCATCCGCGCGGACATCTTTGTCAATTTCAGAGGGCTATAAATTGAGCCCTCCAGTCACAAAAATAGCAAGGAAGAACACAAATGCAACGAACCTCTGGCGAAATATAGAGAGAAAACAGTGAGAATTCTCAAGAATTGTCACCTTTTTCTCTCCAATCTTTCCCAACTCATACTCCTCCACTCACTCTCATATTAAACCCCTAAACACTCATACACTCAAGCCAAACACTCAAGAACACAAGGAAGATTGGTAAACCCTCTTCTTCCTAACCCTAAATCTCATCCATGCATGCATCTTCAAACTACAAAATGTAGTTCTTTCATCTTCTTTCTCTAGATCTAAGAAGATCACCATGGAAGACCATCTCCATGGATGATCTTCTACAAAGATCAACATTATTTTCAAAGCTTTTCTTGCTTACTTGCAAAAATGCACTTTCAAAACCCTAAAAAACCATTTTCAAGCACTAAATCTTGATTTCAAAGGGTAAAATCCCCCTCCCCAAGCAAATGAAATGCTTAGTCCTAATGTACCCCAAGGATGGTTTGGTATAGTTGATTCACCACTAAAATGTCTAGTGATCACTAACCAAAACCTAGGGAAATGGGGACAAGCATGGATGCAAAACCCCCCTTAAAATCATATTTTCTTTCTTGAGAAGTTGCTGTCCAGTAGCAAATTTCTCAG
The DNA here is from genome assembly GCA_022495995.1 of Adenophora triphylla var. japonica. Lineage (NCBI taxonomy): Eukaryota > Viridiplantae > Streptophyta > Magnoliopsida > Asterales > Campanulaceae > Adenophora > Adenophora triphylla. The sequence goes on along the minus strand of JAFEMH010006371.1, from coordinate 13,298 downwards.
ACCTCAGTCCATTGTCTTAATTTTTGGACACAGATGAACTTGGAATTTGGTGTTGACTACAAAATACTTTTTGTAGCCAACATCCAGAGCTTTCCAGACATATTTTTACCTTATTTTTTGGGTGAGTAAAACTCCTCTTTTCAATTTTTCTTTCAGAGGCTAGTTCATCAGCTTCTGGGAATCCAGATCTCATATCTGAGGTTTCCAGAAGGTTTTGACCCCTCAAATCTTCTCCAAAATGGAAATTTCTTTCACAAAAAGTTTATTCAAGGAGTCTAGAGAAACTTTCATTCTCTGAGTTCATCCAGATTATGAAGTTTTAGGACCCTTGAATCCATTTCAAAATCAGGTGTCTGCTGCCATTTCCTTCTGGCAGAAGTGACTTCTCAACTTCAAAAGGTTTTTTGAGTACCAAATCTCAAACCAAAAATTCTCCAAAAAATCATGGGATCAGTTTAAAGTCTTAAAAAGACATCCCAATTTTTACTTTTTCCAGTTTCAACTTATTTTGGCCAAAACACACGCACACACACACACATAAATGATTTTCAGCTTGGAAGACTCGTTTTACGAGGCGCGTCGGGTGCACACTAACGTCCTTCCCGACGCGTAACATGACCTCCGAACCTAAATCTCTGATCTCGGGCTTTTTTCAAAGTTTTGCCCTTCAAAATTAAAATGGCGTGGCGACTCCGTGTTTTTTCCGGTTTTATTTGGTTTTTCAAAGAAACGCAAAAGCCGAATATTTTTCCCGTATCGTCACAGTGGCGACTCCGCTGGGGACTAAGCTTTTTAATAAAAAAATGGTATTCGGTATATTGGTGGAAACCACTAAATTTCCCGTTAGCGCCTCCTAACACGAGTCGGGGATAAATTGTGGTTTAACAATCCCACGTACCGGTATCACCGTTTTCAAAAAAAAAGCTTTTGAGGGTCAAGCTTCCGTCCCGGCTTTGAAAATCATTTTTGTGTGTGTGTTGATTTTTTGCACAGTTTTCATGTTGTTTTGGCCGCCTCGGAGAAAGTCAAAATCTTTGACTGTCGGAATAATGTCCCTAACTGTCGGAATTTTCATGCTTACGTGCTTGTGTGCTCATAAAAAAAAATTCAAAAAAAAAGAGAGATTTTCAAAAAAAAAGAAAATTTCCAAAAAAAAAAAAATCATGCATCATATTTTTAAGACACATAAAAAAAAATCTCTATTTTACTCAGAAAAAGAATATAGACTGCTTGCACACTACGCGCACGTGACCGTACACTGCACACTACGTCCTTAACCAGGGAAATCCTTGTCGCGGTCCGTTTGGTCTTATTACGCCTCTCGGATGAGCACGGGACTACCCAAACATCCCATGGAGCCTCGTGTCGACCATGCACTTGTCAAGTGACACACTTTGTCAGAGACCGGTTGGTTTTAGTAAGTGCGTGTCATGCCACTGTCCGTGTATAGACCTTTCCTTTCAAGCCTTTGTCGGCATACCGACTCAATATCTCTCGGGTCCCTAATCGGTCGCTAATCGGTCGAAGTTACGCGGTTTTCCGCCGCGAGACTTTGACCAAGATATTGACCAGGCGCCTTGACTTCGGCTCGGCGGCACAAATTATACACGACTCCCGGCATTGACGAGTCATCAAGGATTAACGGTTATTCCATGCCTAATTACGGCTTAGCGACGAGCTCAAAGTCAAGATCAATTGCGGACATTTATCGGTCCAAATCATGCCGACTTTTCGTCGAGCTCTCGGACACGATCTTGACTGACGTCGGCTTTGTCGTAATTTACATCGAATGCTCGTTAAGACTCGATTACCCGCGAGACTTCTAGGATCGTTTTCTTTCGGTCGGTGGGACCCGCTTGCCCTATAGGACCCTCGCCAGGCTGTCCACCTGGGAGGTCGAAATACGGGTGGAATACGAGGGGCTTATAGACGTAGTGACGGGGCCCACTGATCCGGGAATCGAGTAGTTTGCGAAAAAGAAGAGCAATCTTTTCCAACCGATTAGGTTAATAAAACATGTTTTAAGTAAACGTGAACAAATAGCGCATGTTGCATGAGCCAAAAGCCTAAACACCTACCCTCCTTCCATTCCCAGGACATCTGAACCTTCATGTCCTTTCCCCGCCTGACTCAGCATAAAGCTTGGTTTCGGGCACCGGGTCACCGTTTGATCAGTTAGGAAGAGTCAAGCGCATCGTCGGCTTCGCCGTTTGTTCCAACTCCGGGTTTGAATGTCTGCATCGGCCGGTAATGATGGGGATAACGTCACTCCGCCTCAGGGACTCCTCGGACGAGCAACGGTGGAATCGGTTAGCGAGACGAGATGAGGTTACGACAGGAAGCACGGCTAAACGGCCTTATGGAGGCTATTAAGAGTCACGGTGCAGCCGCCGGCCTCAATCCAGGATGGCACCTTCACCGTGGAAGAAGACGAGGATGCCAACCCCACTCTCGGTCGCCACGATTACACCGGGATGCCGCCACCCACCTCCTATGGGTGTCACTACCGAGAACCCATGCTCCTCGATTTTCGGGTCGCCCGGCTCCCAAACCACGAGACCACGGATCCATGCGGCAGCCCGGCCTGAATCGGTGGGGGCAAAATCGGTACGGAATGTCTTCTCATGGTTGGGGCTATCTCGGAATGCCACGCATGATCGGGATCCCTCCTCGGTTCGGAACCGATCAATCAGGACCTTCAGCGGCTGGCGGTTCGGCATGCCGCCGCGGCTTGGTTACGGACCACGGTCGAGCCCCTCCTCGGAACAGTACTAGTTCGAAATTTGCTCCTCACACAAATCCATTCCTCGCTCGAGACTTCTATGGGTTACGAAGCCTCCATCCGGTGTCATCTGAATCACCGGGACCGCAGTACCCCCGGGTTACACACCTTCACCACAAGCGGCCATGCAATTCAACAATCAGGACGGCATCCCGCACTCAAGCCTACTTACGGGCCCCACTCTGGAAATCCAAGTTATCCGGCCACATCGGGGCTGCCCCGCCTACTTTGCCGGTTGAAAATCCCACGCAAGCCGCGAGTTCTACCCTTTTGCTCGAGGCTCCTACTCATGCTCCCAGGGTAACTCGGCCCGGGACGGAGTTTTCACCTACGTCCGGACCGGCCGTTCCCTCCACCCGATCTGCCTCCGGTGGTAGCTCCTCTCTCTAGCTCGGCCGCTAGCTTGAATGCCATGGTTCCGCCACAAGACCCTCATCGCCCTGGTTCATGGAACAACACGAGGAAATGAAAGCGCAGATTCTTGAAGCCCGGCGCAAAGTACTGCCTTCCGGCCTCTGAGACCGGACTCCATTGTTCCCTTGCCCACAAATTCGTGATGCCAAATCTGGATCTCTTTGATGGAACCGCATGTCAGAAAACCCATTTGGACACGTATACCTTGGCGATGAAAGCGAAAGGATGTACCAATCAGCGGATTAGTGACTATTTGATCTATCTTTGAAGTCGAGTGCCTTGAAGTGGTTCTTCCGTTTGAAACACGAAGCCGGGGCTACATGGGACCAGATTACCAATGCCTTCACGAGAAAAATATAAGGCCCGACTTGGAATGGGAAACAAATAGGGTTGACCTACAAACAACGGTGCGGCGTCTGATGAGAATGTTGGGGACTTTTACAAGCGGTGGAATGCGAAACTCGGTGAAATGGCCATCCCTCCTTCCGAAGAGGAACAAGCTGGACATCTTCCCGGTCATGCTTGAAATCACATCGAGAGCCTCCCTCGGTCACTTCCCATACTCGGACTTGCGGGCCATGGTTAACTCTGCGGACTAAGTTTGAAAAGGCCTACAATCCCAGGGCCAGAGCTGCTGCACCTGCCTACGAGATATCGGGCTCCTCCTGCAAACACCGCCCCTGCTCCTGCTAAAGGCAAAGAAATGATTAACTATGCGGGACGGGAATGTAATAACACGACTCCTTTTGCTCCCGGAAACCGGCCGAGCCCAGGCCGCGAGTCATAAATCTCGAAAACTTTGGAATGCCCTGAATGACATCTTTAGGGAATTTGGTGAAAGAAGGCTTGCTTTGCGGCCTTTGGAGAATTTCCAACCCGGAAATCCGAATGCTCCGTGGATACTACAAAGTATTGTGCCTTTCATCAAGCTCACGGACATCGGCGGCAATTTGCTTCACTCTGAAAAAGGCAATCCAGGGGCTAATAGATCAAGGAAAGTTGGAAGGCCACAGGGGCCCAACACGATCAAAAATCATTGCCACGGAACCATAATCGAGTGAGTATGATCGAATGCGGAGAGTCTTCACACGCCCGGGAAGATGCTGATGAAGGTTCCCAAATACCCGTGGCCAACCTCGTCGAGGATCCTGAATTCGGATTCCCCCTCAGCCTCGAGGATATCGAACGAATCGACCCATCTTGGTCTCATGTCAGAGACTCCTTGCAAGAATACGAGGCCCGCTACTTTTCGGGTGAAGGGAAGGCCGATACCGAAGAACTGGGGCTGTTCCGCTCAGAACATGAAAGAACTATTTATACAAGATGGTTAGAACAGTCAAGAAAGATTGAGCAAGAAAGTTTCCGGCGAGCACCCGTACTGGGGCTTATCAGCAAAGAGGCCGAAGAGCATCTGGAGCTAGTACACTTCTGCAAAGTGGCTTTGGGAAAGCCCGAATATGATCCCGAGAACAGCGAAGAATCGGAAGAGGAGGATTCCTTCTATATCCTACCTGGTGTCAAATATGTGCCGCCCCCTCTCACTCTTCCCCCGCAATTTCTGGGAGGAGAAGCTGAATCGCAGTTACCATCACTTCCGGGAATGGGAGCATATGACAACTTCTGCGGCTGCACGCACCCCTCTTCCCCTAACAGATTTGACCGTCGTTCTCTCTCAGCTGATATCCCCGTGGTATGGGAAGACGATTCTGATGACAGCGATGACGATGATGACGATGACGATGATGATGACGAGAGCGAAGAGTCAAATGAGGCCCCAGATCCGGAAACAATCTGGAACAATCATGCCCGACAATGGACCCCGGGTGCTCCTTATTTGGACACAGATCTATCGAGCCGCTACCTCAAGCTCTGAAGGGGAACGTTGCCTATCCTTCACCTGGGGCTACCACTACCATGAAGAGTGAGTATACCTTCGGGCGTGCGACACAGTGGAGCAGGTTCGAGAAACTCACAACCACTATTCCTCACCTTGAGGAGACCCGAAACACGAGTTCGAATTGACGGTGCCAAAAGCTAAGGCCACGGAATTTCCCTCGAGATGATTGGGATAGTGCAGGTTATGCGGCAATTGTTCGAAGAAGAAGTCCAGGTGCCGGACTGATTGATCTCGGCTCGGTCAAGAGATGATAGCGGCAATTGAGAAGGGAGAACAAAAGCAGACACGGTTCAGTCATGAGGCCACCAAGCGCGATGCCGCTAAGAATTGGGAAACTCTCTCGGGCCGTCCGCGACCAAGGAGGAAATGATCACCAAGCTTGGATTGGTCCCCGTCCCTTTGTGTCAATCTAGAGACAAGTCCTCCCGATCTCTCTGGTTAAGATCGGAGTCTCTAGGGTCGTCAGATCGGCCTTACGCTGAAGACTACGAGTACGCAGCCAACGTTGTATTCCCGCCGTCTTGATGAAATGACGAACCTTTACGAGTATCCCTTGATTGCCACTTTAACTAATGATGAATTAATTAATAAAAATTTTTTAATAGTAATTCATTAGATAAAGAAACAGACACATTAAACAAAAAAAAAAATCAAACAACAAAAAAAAAATCTTTAAACGGAGTTGTCAGGAAGAGGAAAATCGGGCCCAATTTCAGAAGAGATTTTGACGAGTGTGAATTTGGGAGCTGAGGAAGAGCACGAAAGACGCAGATTGGTCATTTCTTCGAAGGAAGTGGAAAGGATGCTCTGCAAAATCCTACAAAATCCTCAATTCAAAGAAAGTTGCCCTCTTCATCAAAGAAAACATCATGTGCGGATACGGGTTGCGTAGAAATCATTTGAGATAATGGATCCCACTTCGAAGGGGAATGTGACGGAGTTCTTTGGCGGAATTCCGAATAACCCGTCACAAGTCATCTCCCTACGAGGCCCCAAACCAGCGGAGGCCGTTGAGGCGGCAAACAAGACTCTGGAAAATATCATCAGGAAAATGGGCATCCCGAGGCGAGATTGGCAGAAGTTACAACGGCACTGCGGGGCTACGAGAACATCGGTCGGAACGGCAAGCGGGAAACACCCTTTGCCCTCACATACGGAATGGGCCGTGCTCCCAATCAGTGGAAATACCCTCGCTCAGGTATCTTCTTTGGAAAGCCCGGATCAACGAGGTCGAATGGCTCCCGGAGTCGCCATGATGAATTGGCCCTACTAGACGAACGCCGTGAAGGCCATGGAACACATCCGGGCCTATCAAGGAAGAATGGCTAGAGCCTTCGACAAGAAAGTAAAGCATCGGGAAATCCGAGAAGGTGATCTCGTTCTAAAAGAAAAGCCCCGGTCAGGTATCAACCCTCTCGGCAAATGGGAGCCTGTATGGAGTCGGGCCATATGTCGTCCCGGAAGATCTTCTCGGAGGAGCCATGCAACTCATGAGACCTCGACGGGAATCCCTTTGTACACCCGGTGAATGGTGACAAGGCTGCGCGAGATACTACGCGTAAAAAAAAAACAAAAAAACAAAAAAAAAACAAAAAAAAAAAACAAAAACAAAAAAATCAAACAAAAAAATCAAACAAAAAAAGCAACAAAAACAAAAAAAAGAGTGCTAAAGAGTAATACCCAACTAGGTTAGAATCCGAGAAGGGCGGCCTAGGTAAAAAACGAGGGTTGCACCAAAAAAAAAAAACAACAAAAACAAAAAAAGAGTGCTAAAGAGTAATACTGAACTAGGTTAGAATCCAGAGAAGGGCGGCCTAGGTAAAAAACGGGGTTGCACCAAAAAAAAAGACCGAAAAAAAAAAACAAAAAAGAGTGCTAAAGAGTAATACTTGACTAGGTTAGAAACCCGAAAAGGGCGGCCTAGGTAAAAAACGAGTTGCACCAAAAAAAAAACAAAAAAGAGTTCACCAGGTTTGAACTACGAAGACTGAGCTCCTCGAAATGAGGGAACGTAGCGGCGAGGAACGGTTCGGTCTAAAGCACAAATAAAAGCCATACTTTGGCATCAATACAATTGATCGAGACCATGAAAGCGTCTCGAAAAACTCTAAAGCAATTCAAATATTCATTACAAGTTAAAAGCTCTTTGATGAGTCTAAGCCCGATTCATTCCTACAGCGGCAACTGCTAAAGGAAAACTAAGATACATAATCAAACTAATGTGTACGTCATGGCAAGAAAGGGATACTTGGAAACCTCGAGTCACTCCAAGCCACTCGTCTTGGTCTCTCCCTTCTTCTTCCCCCTCAGAGTCTTTCTCTTGAGCCAGGAAAAATGTCGGTATTCCTCCTACCAAGCTGCGGTATAGGAACGGGGTCTATCAAACCGGCCTCTGTCGGGGCCTTAGTAGCCACTAGCGTCATCCCTCATCTCCTGTAACCTAGGCGGTAACATAGGAGCCCTCCTCTCTGTCTCTTGACGTAAGCCTCATAATCGGTCACGGCGTCTCCGCTCTGTCATGAGGGTTGACCCTCGCCTCGGCCCTCCTCCTCTCGAAGCGGTCGAGGTCCTCCGCACCTACAATGGCCTCACGCCGCCTCAAAATGGCCACTGAGTCTCTCCCGGATGCCTCTCATACCAATCCAGTGCAGTGGTCGGGAACACCGGTCTCGGACGCTGAGAATGACCCAGGAGGAAAGGCATCGTACCTCCATACTCGGGAAAGAAATGGAAACAGGGATCATCCATGGAAGCAGGAGCCACCACCACTGGTGGCTACATCATCAAAACCCTCGAAAGGAACTGCTCCAAGCCAAAGCTGTCTCGGGACCCAGGCCGGAATGTAAAAACTGGGTGAGAAAGCCCCGGAAGCATAACCACATGGGATCCGTCCTGAAGCACTCTGCGAGTCTCCACCCGCCAATGAGGCACAGGCCATCGATATCTTCGATCTGGCGACCCGCCATCAACGCTCCCACGAGCCACGATCATCAAAATCTACATCGACACCTCTCTGGCAAAAGTCAGGCACGATCATATCGAGAGGTTTCCCGAAGAACCCCCAAACGCTCCATCGGCCACGGGGTCAAGAGAAAGCGGGCTGCCCCCGTGCATGTACCGCCGTCCAGGTAGCTAATGCATCGAGAGCATGAAAAGTCTCCCCAAGAATCAAAGGAACGACATCTACGCCGAGGCGACAATGGGCGACAACATCCAACAGAGATCGATGGCAAATCGCGAAGGAATAGACCATGAACAAAGTGCCGAACATGCAAAGTGCAAAGGCATCCCAATAGGCGTCATCCACCAAGCCTAAGCCCCTAAATCTGTCGGGAAGACCGGAAATATCGAAATGATCGGGACCGCGGGTCATGCCTCGTGCTTCCTCCGGGGAAAGATGAAGAAGGTTGCACAACTTGTCAACAAAAGAAGCTCCTCCGGACCAAGGAATTGCTATCTCCTCCACCTCCGGACCTCCAAGCAAGGCCCGAAATTCTTCCACAGTCGGAACAATCTCGTTGAAGGAAAGGCAAAAGACATGCCTTCTAGTATCCCAAAACGAAGAAGAAGCCCTTAAGAGGTCATAATCCGGAACCAATTCTTTGAGAGACCACAAGCATCGTACCTTGTACCGTTCTTCAAAGAAAGACCTTCTCTCATGCATAATTTCCCGGGACCAATCCTTGAACTTGTTGAAAAATGACATTTGGGACTCTTGGGATAACTTTGAGGGAGCTTTTCTAAGGTTTTCCATGGTTTTTTCTCTCTTTCTCCCCGAAAATGGCTGTTTGGGCTGGAGGTTGAAGAGGATATTTGAATTTGAAATAAAGCAAGACCAGTGCGGACCAAAATTAAAGGACCATTTGTCGGATGCGAGTCCCGTCCGCGCGGATGGGATTGCTTTCCCAAAAAAAATTTTTGCAACAGTCCAAGCTGCTACACCAAAAGAGGAATATTCTGTCCCGGTTGCTCGAAATCAGTGCAAAAACCTCCCCAAACCAGTCCATATATCAAACACCCTTGCAAAAAAAAAAAAAACAAGGCTCATGCAACACTGCATTCATATTGCATTGCATTCATAAAATAAAATCCTAAATTATTACATTCCAAAAAAAAGGAGTGTGCATAAAAAAAAAACAAACAAACATGAATAAAATCCTAAATTATTACATTCCAAAAAAAAAAAGAGAGTGTACATAAAACAAAAACAAACAAACATAAATAAAATCCTAAATTATTACATCCAAAAAAAATGTGCATAATCTGTACAAATCCAAATCTCAAAAAAAAAATCAATCGGAGTCTCCAGCTCCCGATGTCTCCCCCCGGCCCCTCTTGCGACTCGGGCCCGCCTCCTCAGGAGCCCTGAAAGTCTCGGGCTCGGGAATCGTCCTCATCTCCCGAGAAAGAGGCTCGTCGGGACCAACCAGGCACACTACGATAGGGTAAACCCGGATCCTGAAGAAATCGTATCAGAAGGTGAAGGCGTCAGAGCTCACGAGCGTACGGAGACGACCCACCATGCGCGCCCGGATGTGTCCACTGCCCTGCGGATCCCGGAGAATGACGTGATCCGAAGGCAGCGCCGCGCGGTGATCAAGGAGAGGAGACAAAGGAGTCTCTGAAGAAGTCTACGAGCGAATAGGAGAAGCCTCCGTCGACGGCGCGGCCGTGGTCGCCTCGCTCTAGCACGAGGAGCCCGCATGACGACCATCCTCCGATGAATCTCTTGGCCCCGATCACTTGCTTCGTCGGTGTCTCGACGACCACCTCAGAAAACGCACAAAAAGCAAAAGCGTCAAAAAAAAAAGAAGTGATGCTAAAGATGATGAAACAAAAGAAAGAAAAGAAGGGAAAAGGTGAAGCCATTACCTTAAATACCAGGACGAGGCCGGAAAGCTCGTGGAAGCCGCTCGGGTGAGGGATCTGCACCCTCAATCGGACCCCATCACTGGATATAGGAAAAATCCGTCCGAGGGTACCGCGGGATCCCAAGCCCCTCCCTCTCTAAAACTGAGGCATCCTCGGCCTCCTCAAGACGAACGTCGCATATGGCTCGATCGCCGCGAAGTCAGAAGTGCGGCTGCTCGGTAATCATCCCGGAGTCACGGACCGATCGCTCGGATGCATCATATCGGCGGGAGGCTCCACCGGTGTCCTCGGCGAGTTCACGCCATGCTTTGGGCGCGTCACCCTCTCTCCCGAGATAGTAGGCGTCGCAAGTCGGGCCCCTCAAAATCCTCCGCCGCACCTTGTCCGGATCTCGGCGCCCTTCGAGTGCGCTACCCCAAAGCGATCCCGGGGGAAGAATATCATCCCCTCATCTGTCTCGGCCTCCGTCAAAGGAAGGCAATCCGCGTGCACGAGAGTCGTACGCCCTCTGGAGCCTATCTTCTCCCGGGCATGCTTGGACCAAGGCTGCGTGGCCGGATACGCCCAGGCGTACGCCTCGAGTGCCTCCACACCGTGACGTGGAAAAACTCCAACGCCCATACACGCGAAAGGTAAAATCCAATCAATCCGGTGCAAATAAAAGTGCGTGCTCAAAGGAAAGAGGGAAAGCAAAAAGAGGCTTATACCTCAGAGCAAACTCGAAGCAATACTGAGGAGCTGCGGCCTTAAAATTTGTAGCCCATCCTCAGAGCGAAAATACTGACTCGGCCCGGCCGGCCTCCCCGGGGAAATATCTCCAAAGCCGTCTCTATGTCCTCTAAGGACCTCGGCAAGGCAAAGACTGCCGTCCCCTCGGCATGCCCAAAGAGTGTGCTCGAAAAGGTAGAAACCGAGGGAAGGACCTAGCAATCGCTCGGCGCTAAACCTATCCTCCCGGCCTCGTAACTCGCGATGGTCTCCACGATCTTGCCGAAGACCACGGCATACTCCATCCCCATCCCTTTTTGGGAATAGGGAAAATCCCGAAGAGCACAACGAGATCGGCATCGGCTGTAGCCATCTCTCCACTCGATCTGCGTCCATTGAAGAGACTGACCCGTGATCGCGGCATAGTCGGAAGGCGTAACGGTCGCCTCGCCCCGAAGAAGTGGAAGGTGTGGGTCGCGTCCCACCGGTCTTTGCGCGAGCAAACATCAAGCCCTTGCACTTAGGGAACTTGACCCGAGTCCCCTCGAAGCACTCGACGAACTCCCGAGCCCCGTCTCGACAACGATCTGTCTCGGACTCGGCAAAGCTCCTCGGCCCGCATTCGGAAGCCGGTCCCACAAGTCAATCACGGAGACTCCACCGATCCTCGAGTCTTCATCTTGCTCAATTGCTCCGTCACAAAACGGTTTCCGCCACTGTAAAAAAAAAAAAAAAGAGAGAGAAAATGTCAAAAAGATTTCCTTTGCATTAAAAAAAAAAAAATTCGACGGCATAACTTGACATACAAATGAGCATAGCCCCATTTTTCTCGCATGCAATTTTTCGGAAGTCCCAAAAAAAAAAAAAAAAAAAAAACTCCGTCCCATTTTCAAAAAAAAAATGCATACATGCATATCATCCATCTTACATACAACGGGAGGAAAAATCCGTCCCACTTTTCAAAAAAAAAAATCCTAAACATACATACATCTCATATTGGCAAAATGCCCATTCTTTCGAAACAAAATGCATGCATTGCATCATCATTCATCGATATCAAAATTCAATTTCAAAAAAAAAAATCATCATCATCAAGAACATGCAATATTCAACTCCAAAAAAAAAAAATCACAATTCTTCGAATTTTCACATGAAATTTTCGAATTTAAAAAAAATGTGTGGCAAAAATGCCAATTCTTTTCCCAAGCAAAATGCACATTTTTGGGACACTCACAAATTCATTGCAACATTGCATATCATCAATATCAAGATTCAATATTCAAAAAAAAAAAAAAAAAATCAAAAATCACCCAAAAATTTCAAGAAATCGACAAGAGGATCAAGAGGATTCGAAATATACCGTTCGGAGATGCGGATCCGAGGCCCAATGTTGCCAAGCATCGGGGTAATGCTCCTCCTCAACCGATTGCGAAAGATTGTAATGCCTCCTCATCCGGACGAGCTCCAATCGCCTCTCCGCTACGGGCCACGTCCTTGGCCTTGAAAAGCGCCTTCCCGTGTTCCATTGCTCAAAAAATCGAAGAAATCGGACAAATTTTGAAGCTTAAATAGCCAAAAATGGCGGAATGTAGTCTCTCTCTCTCTGCTCTCGGAGATTTTCAAAAATCCTGGGCGAGGAAGAAGAAGGGCGTTGGCCCCATTAAATACCCACGACTTTTCGGCCCCTCCGCGCGGATAAGCTTGTCGAGGGTCAAAATGACCCTTTTGCCCTTTAAAATTTCGGGACTACGCAATTCGGTCCCAAACTTGACAAAGTTAACCAAAGTCGACCCCTTGTCAAGAAAATCGCCCGGCGGTCAAAGCGTAAGGCCAGGGTGCCCTGAGAAAGATAACGAGATTCCGTATCTTTCATCAAAATTACCACGGCAGTCAAACGTAAGGCCAAGTGCCAGAGAAAGATAACGAGATCCCGTATCTTTCATCAAAATCACCCCAGGCGATCCAAACGTAAGACCAGGAGTGCCCCGAGAAAGATAACGAGATTTCGTATCTTTCATCAAAATTACCCCCGGCGATCAAACGTAAGGCCGAGTGCCCGAGAAAGATAACGAGATTTCGTATCTTTCATCAAAATTACCCCGTGCGAGTCAAACGTAAGACCGAGTGCCCAGAGAAAAATAACGAGATCCGTATCTTTCATCAAAATTACCCGGCGGTCGGACGTAAGGCCAGGAGTAACCGAGAAAGATCACGAGATCCCGTATCTTTCATCAAAATTACCCCGGCGATTCAAACGTAAGGCCAGGGTGCCACCTGAGAAAGATAACGAGATCCCGTATCTTTCATCAAAATTACCAGCGATCGAAACGTAGGCCAAAGTGCCCGAGAAAGATCACGAGATCCAGGTATCTTTCATCAAAATTACCCCGTGAGTCAAGCGTAAGACCGAGTGCCGCTGAGAAAGATAACGAGATCCGTATCTTTCATCAAAATTACCCAGGCGATCAAACGTAAGGCCCAGGAAGGTGCCCCAGAAAGATAACGAGATCAGTATCTTTCATCAAAATCATCAGCAGCGAGTCAAAGCGTAAGACCAATTCCCAGTACGAATCACGTTCGATTTTCCCAAAGAAGAGCTAACTTGAAATCCCGGCAAAGTTAACG